>PVKC010049477.1:0-10727 GCA_004027635.1 Crocidura indochinensis | reverse complement strand
TAAGTTATTTTTTGTTTGTTTGTTTGTTTTTTGGTCAGACCCAGTGGTGTTTAGGGGTTATTTACTGGCTTTGTTGTCAGGAATCACTTCTGGCAGGCTTGAACCGTTCATATGGGATACCAAGGACTGAACTCGGGTCAGTTGCTTGCCAGGCAAATGCTCTCCCTGCTGTGTTATTGTTCTGGTCCCCCCAAAACAGCTCTTATTGTGGTGTGATTAGTAAAAAAAAAATAGATGAAAAATAGATGCTAATTCAATTTTCTTTCCCTTCCTTCCTTCCTTCCTTCCTTCCTTCCTTCCTTCCTTCCTTCCTTCTTCCTTCCTTCCTTCCTTCCTTCCTTCCTTCCTTCCTTCCTTCCTTCCTTCCTTCCTTCCTTCCTTCCTTCCTTTCCTTCCTTCCTTTTTTTCTTTCTTTTACTTTTTTTGGGCCACACCTAGTAGTAGTGCTCAATGTTTATTCCTGGCTCTAGACCAGTGCTTCTCAATTATTTTCTGTCATGGCCCCCTAGGAAGAAGAAAACATTTTTCGTGTCCCCGTGCTCGCACGACAGTAAATAGTATCTTTATTAAAACAAACTTTAGGGGCCCGGGAGATAGCATGGAGGTAAGGCGTTAGCCTTTCATGCAAAAGGTCATCGATTCGAGAATCCCGGTGCCCCATATGGTCCCCGGTGCTTGCCAGGAGCAATTTCTGAGCATGGAGCCAGGAGTAACCCCTGAGCACTGCCGGGTGTGACCCAAAAACCAAAACCAAAACCAAAAAAACAAACTTTAACCTGCAAAGCAAAAATATATAAAATAATTTGAGCTGATTTTTTAATCAGAGGTGATGTCTGGATTAGTGGCTACAATGAGCACGTTTTGCAATGCATAGCTTTTCAAAGCGGGATTTGAAGCAGGACGTAGCAACTCTCAGCTCCAGAGACATACAGAGACATAAATACGGGGGGCTTAGCTTGTTATGACAGTGTTTGCTGAGGCTTTACGAAGCCTCGCGCCCACCCTGAGGGGGCGCCCCAGTATTTGAGAAGCACTGCTCTAGACTCAGGGATCACTTCTCTATTATTTATTTGGCACTTAGTAGATTAGTTTCTTTGTAAGATGTTCAATATTGAGGATTCCAGAGAGTACAGTGGGGCACTTGCTTTGCACACAGCTGATCCAGGTTTGATCCCTGTCACCTGTTAAGATTCCCGGGCCTTATCAAGTGTGATCTCTGAGTGCAGAACCAGGAGAAAGCCCTGAGCACTGCTGGATGTGGCTCCCAAACAAACAAACAAAGATCAACTCATTTTTCCTTGCTGATCACACCAAAAATAAGAACTGTTATAGCCTGTAAATATTAAAGCAATTTTAGTTCTCATAGGAAGCTCCTACAATGAACAATCAAGTCATTTGCCCAGGCAAAAGCCTTCTTGGGACAATAAAGTCAACCACACTAAAGAAATGATTCCTGTGTGGTGTGCATGCTTGAGGACAGGTGGTGGGGTAGGGAGCTTCACCTTTCTGTATGCAGACCTATGGAGTGGTCCTTTGCCTCCTCAGCACAGCAAAGAAAAATCTCTTGTTATTGCTGCCAGATATCTAGGAGCTACTCTGAAGGTAATTAACTATTACTTGTTCAGGGAACAGGCTTTGATCAATATTTTTGTGCATTAAATAGTGATTAGTTTGAAAGGAAGATTTAAAAGTTTATATCTGATAAGCAATCAAAGAAAAAAGTAAGTCATATGCACAAACTTTGGCGATATTTCTTTCCGTTTATTTATTGATGCCTCATACTTCTTGTACCTAAAGGGAACCAGAAGAATCTGTTTCTGTAGAATCTGTGGACTTGCAGATGGCGAGAGACACCTTCAAGAAGTTGACAGAAAACAAGAGGATATCTTCCATGGTAACTGACAATGTTGATCTGAGACATAGAGCAATGGGTCTACTGTGATGCCTGATTCTCTTGTTGGTTGAGAGGGAGCCATGGTAGACTAGGAAGTAGCATTCACTGTGAGGTTACTGTATTGCCAACACTGTGCTAGGTGCTGTTATTCATTTTATTTTTTATTTTTTGGCTTTTGGATCACACCCAGCAGCACTCAGGGTTCACTCCTGGCTCTACACTCAGGAATCACTCCTGGCAGACTCAGGGACCATATGGGATGCTAGGATTCGAGCCACTGACTTTCTGCATGCAAGGCAAATGCCTTTCCTCCATGCTATCTCTCTGGCCCCTGTTATTCATTTTCTTTTCTTTTCTTTTTTTTTTTTGGGCCACACCCAGTGACACTCAGGGGTTACTCCTGGCTATGCGCCCAGAAGTTTTCCCTGGCCTGGGGACCATATGGGGGCACGGGGGACCACATGGGGCACGGGGGAGCGAACCGCAGTCCGTCCAAGGCTAGCAAGGTAAAGCAGGCACCTAACCTTCAGCGCCACCGCCCGGCCCCTATTGATTTTCTTTCTTTCTTTTTTTTTGGTTTTTGGGTCACACCCGACAGTGCTCAGGGTCACTCCTGGCTCCATGCTCAGAAATCGCTCCTGGCAGGCACGGAGGACCATATGGGGCACCGGGATTCGAAGCGATGACCTTTTGCATTAAAGGCAAATGCCTTACCTCCATGCTATTTCCCGGGCCCATTATTCATTTTCTTATTGAATCTTTCAATGTTCAGTAGAAATGTTGGTGATGTGATGTTCGAGGAGGCACAGCTGGGAGGCAGTAGCTACATTAGAAAAAGATTTATAGGGGCTTGGGAGATAGCATGGAGGTAAGGCGTTTGCCTTTCATGTAAAAGGTCATCGGTTCGAATCCTGGTGCCCCATACGGTCCCCGTGCCTGCCGGGAGCAATTTCTGAGCATGGAGCCAGGAGTAACCCCTGAGTGCTGCCGGGTGTGACCCCCCCCCAAAAAAAAAGAAAAAGATTTATAGCATAGCTTGATGCTGAAGCCCCAGGAAAATCAGGACTCACAAGAGCTCACATAAGATCCTGCACTGCATGAGCCTGAAATCTCAGCTTCACTAGTTGCACCCTGACACACCCTGATCTCTGTAGTGTGGAAAAGGGGTTGGGGGTCATGGCTCCTGGTAGGAGTAAGTTACTGCAAAAATTCGTTAGTCCTTGAGGAAGGAGATGAATAGTGAAGTAAAGACTTTCATATAGAAAATATGGAGAGAGATAGAGGGACAGAGAGAAATAGAGAGAGAGAGACAGAGAGAGACAAAGAGAGATTGATTCATGGAATACTCCATTAAGAAGCATTTCATTTATTCTTAATGGAACAATTTGGGAAATGCTGACCACTATTTGGTAGTCATATATCAAAGATTCTACTATCTAAAGAATTTTGAACTTTTTTACCCTGCTTTTCTCAAATTCATTTGCCTTTGTGGTAACATTGTCATGTGTGTGTGTGTGTGTGTGTGTGTGTGTGTGTGTGTGTGTGTGTGTGTTTGTGTTTGTCTATTTTGGGGGTAGTGTGATAGCAGCCTTACCTGGTGTCACTTGAGGGTTATTCCTAGCTGTGCACTCAGGAATTACTTTTGGTAGACTTGAGAGACCATATGGGGTCCTGGGGATTGAGCCCAGTTCAGCTACGTGCAAGGCAAATTCCCTACCCACTGTACTGTCTCTTCAGTCTCTCCAGTCCTTTTATGGAACTTTCTTTAAAAATTTTATACACCTATCAGTATTGCATAGACATCTTTTAATGAAAATATGAAAACCCAAATTGTAAAAGCATTAATGTAACTATAATATAGAGCATGTTTTTCTTTGTTTTGCTTTGGTTTTGATTTTTGGGCCACACCCAGTGACACTCAGGGGTTACTCCTGGTTATGTGCTCAGAAATCTCTCCTGGCTTGGGGGACCATATGGGATGC
Source organism: Crocidura indochinensis (assembly GCA_004027635.1). Taxonomy (NCBI): domain Eukaryota; kingdom Metazoa; phylum Chordata; class Mammalia; order Eulipotyphla; family Soricidae; genus Crocidura; species Crocidura indochinensis. The sequence continues at coordinate 6,851 of PVKC010049477.1, read as the reverse complement.
TAAGGATCTAACCGAGGTCGGTCCTGGATCAATCACGTGCAAGGCAAATAAATGCCCTACCACTGCGCTATTGCTCCAGCCCTAGAGCATGCTACTGGTTACCTGTTCTGACACATAGAACCTTTTGTATCTATACAGAAAAGTGTTGTAACAAAAGCTCTGTGACTTCACAAAATGGATATTTCTTTCTTTCTTTTTTGATTTTGGGCCACACCGGGTGATTCTCAGGAACTTATTCTTGGCTATGCACTCAGAAATCGCTCCTGACTTGGGGGACCATATGGAACGCTGGGGGATCAAACCATGGTCCATTCTGAGTCAGCTGCATGCAAGACAAACGTCCTACCACTGTGCCATCACTCCGGCCACCACAATGGATATTTCTTACCCATATAACAATACATTGAGAGTTGGGAAGTAGAGGACTCCTATTGGTAGTTTTATTTCCTTCAGGTAGTTTTAGATTCATCAACTGTCCAGGTTAAACCGACTAAATGAAGTAGGGCCACGGTAATAGTGAGTTGGGCACTTGCTTTCTAAGGAGCTGACCTAGGTTTGATCCCTGACACCATATATAGTCTCTGCACCTCCAGAAGTAACCTTGAGGACAGAGCCTAGAGTTAATCCTGAGCACCACTGGGTATGGAAAACCCTCACCCTCTCCAAGAAAAACAAAAACAAACAAAAGTTTATTAACTTTTGCTATGTGCATATGGACATGGGAAATAACCAGTGGTTGGTATCTTACAGGGATGATTGGAACTTTCTTAGCAAACAGCATTAATTTTATAGAGAAGTGACAAGTACAAGGAACAGGATTTTGAGCTGCTCAAGATAGCAGACTCTGGAAAGGAATACAAATAAGGGCTAATTAGTATGGTTTATGTCTGTGAACTCTTGCTCAGTGCCAAGTTTTTTGTGCTGAGCAAATTGTGATGCCCATTCAGGTTACAGGGTGACTGAGGGGAATTTAAGTTATATTCTTCCCAAGGCTGGAGAGCTGAGTTTGCTAGTTACCACACCAACTCAAAAATCTTATATCAGGGTCACAATTTGTGAGATACTATATTTTGTTTCCTTCCTGCCTCTTCATGGATCATTCATGGGTGTCTGAGGCACTTTTTATGTGACTCTTAAGGAAAGGGAATGTGGCAGACCACTGAAAGGTTTTAGGGGCTGTGTTTGGAGCCATTTTACCTCACCTTCTGCAGCCCAGGGAGCCCTGAAGTAGTATCTTTTTCCTAGAGCTCTGAGGAAAAAATTTTTTTGGGGGGGATCAGATAAATCACATAAATCTGTCACTTTGTTTTTGTTTTGTCTTTGGACCATATTTAGTGTTGCTCAGGATTGTGGGTCCAGGGACCGAACCCTGGACCTCCTGCATGCAAAGCATGTGCTCCATTCTACAGAGCTCTCTCCCCACCCAGTTCTGATTAAACAACTTGCACTGTTTGGTCTGTGTGTGTCTATTTTTCTTTTCTTTGCTTTCCTTCGTGTATCACTTTATGAAATAGACTAATTCTCCCATACTATACGAGAGGCCTGTAGGGTGCAGAAAGTGATGTGGTTGTAAAAGTTTCTTTTTCTTTTTCTTTTTTTTTTGGTTTTTGGGTCACACCCAGTGACGCTCAGGGGTTATTCCTGGCTATGAGCTCAGAAGTCGCCCCTGGCCTGGGGGACCATTGTAAAAGTTTCTTCCAGGGAAACAAAAAGACTCTTTTTTCCCGTGAAAAATAGTGGGATGAAAACTCTTGTCTCATAACTTGCTTCTCATAATACTCTGGATCTAAGTGACACAGCTTGGATCTTTACCTGATCTTATTTCAACCGCAGATAACTACCCATTTCAGTGAGAAACTGTTCAGAGATCTTCCTTATCATTCACGACATCAGGAAGCATTGCTGATTTTTCTTCTGCTCCCAGAATGTCCTGTGATGCATGAATCCAGTAACTGGAAAAATCTCATTGTTCCATTTGCAGAAGCTGTTGGTAAAATGTCTTCACCTTTTCTGGGTAAGTTTCAATCCTTTGATGTTATTTAATTTTTTTTTTTTTTTTTGCTTTTGAGCCACACTGGTGATGCTCAGGGGTTACTCATGGCTAACTGCTCAGAAAGTGCTCCTGGCTTGGGGGACCATATGGGACCCTGGGGGATCGAACCACAGTCTGTCTTAGGCTAGCGCAGGCAAGGCAGACAGATACCTTACTGCTGCACCACCATTCCGGCCTCTGATGTAATTTTACTCTAAAGAGTTCACTGTCTGAAGTGAAAGCTGTAACAGATTTTGATAGAAGAATCCAAAAGTCACATAATTGAATAAATGCTCTGCAAATTGTTAAATAACTGTAGGCTATTAAAAGCATCATTGTTTGGGAGGGCAGTAATATAGTACAGTAGGGAAAGAATATTGCCTTACATACCGCCAACCTGTGTTCTATCCTTGGCACCCCATGAAGTCCCTCCAAGCACCTTCAGGAGTGATCCTGGAGCTCAGAGCCAAGAGTAAGTTCTGCATATTATTGTGTGTGACCTAGAATTCCCTCAAAAAAAAAAGACCAAGAAAAGAAAATTATCACTATTTTAGAAAGTTTGTGTCATTCTTAGACTTGATTTAATGATCCCAGAAAAGATCCACAGCCAAGGCACCAGAGCAATAGTGTAAGTGGGTAGGGCAGTTGCCTTGCATGCAGCCAATCCATGTTCAATCCCTGGCATACCTTCTGGTACTTTAAGCATTTACAGAAGTAATTTTTGAGTGCAGATCCAGGAGGAATCCCTGAGCATCACCAGGTATGGCACAAAACAAACAAACAAACAAACAAACAAAAACTGAGATAAATCAGTAAAACTTTTGGTTCATGTTGGCTTACTTGAGACTTTTGGGGCCAGAGAGATAGCATGAAGGTAAAACATTTGCCTTGCATGCAGAAGGTCGGTGGTTCAAATCCTGGCATCCCATATGGTCCCCAGAGCCTGCCAGGAGTGATTTCTGAGCAAGAGCCAGGAGTAACCCTTGAGCGCTGACCAGTGTGACCCCAAAACCAAAAACAACAACCACAAAAAAAAAAAACAAACTTGAGACTTTCACCAGAGATGATGAAAACTATATTGATGTCTGGTAAAATTGTTAAAACTTTTGTATTCTGGGGCTGGAGAGATAGCACAGCAGTAGGGCATTTGCCTTGCAAGCAGCCAACCCAGGATCAACGGCAATTTGAATCCTGGCATCCCATATCCTGTGCCTGCCAGGAGTGATTTCTGAGCACAGAGCCAGGAGTAACTCCTGAGCGCTGCCGGGTGTTGCCCCCAAATCAAACCAAAACAAAAACATTTGTATTCTTATTCTTTATTTTATTAACTATTATGGAATTTCCTTTTATAATTCTAAGTTCAAAACTCTTAGAGTACTCAGAACTAAGTTTATCTACAACTAATAAAATATTAGAGAAACACCTTGCATCTCTCTAAGAAAGTTTTGTTTGTTTGTTTGTTTGTTTTTTGGGTCACACCCTGTGATGCTCAGGGACTACTCCTGGCTATGTAATCAGAAATCGCTCTGGCTTGGAGGACCATATGGAACGCTGGGGATTGAACCATGGTTCGTCCTACTCTAGTGCGGTATGCCTTGCCACTTGCACCACCGCTTCGCCCCTCTAAGAAAGTGTTTATTTACAGAGTTTAGATTTTTGAGTAACTTTTAAAAATATTTGTATTAGCGCATCTAGAAATACATTCTTAGGAGTGGAGGATGTTTTGGAAGAATCACATCTAGTGATTCTTCTGGCTCTGTGCTTTGGAGTCATTCCTGGAGGTGTTCAGGGGATGATACATAATTCCATGTATTGAATCAGGGTCAACTGTGTGCTTGTTAAATACCTTCCCACTGAACTATCTCTCTAGCCCAACTATTTTTTCTTTAGGTTATTAAAATTTTATTTTATTAGTATTTTCTACACAAATTATTTTTAAACAGTTTAATTATTATTAAATTGACTATATTATATTCTCTTGTTTTTTGATTTGGGGTTATATATATATATTTTTGTTTGCTTGTTTTGTTTTTTTGGGGCCACACCTAGTGACATTCAGGGGTTACTCCTGGCTATGCTCTCAGAAATCGCTTCTGACTTGGGGACCATATGGGACGCTGGGGATTGAACCTTGGGTCCATCCTAGGTCAGCCTCGTGCAAGGCAAACGCCCTACTGCTGCACTACTGCTGCACTACTGCTGCACCACTGCTCCAGCCCCTTGGGGTCATATTTTAGAAAGACTACCTGATGCTGAACTTTTTAAAAAAATATCTCTCAAAAATATTTTTCATGCTCCTAGTAGAATTTTTATTGTTTAATTTTTGTGTTTACTTTTTTGGAGGGAGGGGGACCTACCCAGCTATGCTCAGGACTTATTTCTGGCTCTATGCTTAGGGATCATTACTGGTGGGGCTTAGGGAATTATTTGTAGTGTTAAGAATTGAACCCAGGTCTGCCACATACAAGACAAAATATACTACTTGCTGTACTATCTCTCTGGTCCCTCATTTTTGTGTTTAAATACTTGATCTATTTGAATTTCATCAAATTTTCAGACACATTTCCAACTCAGTGCTTGGGTATTATTCTTGGCAGTGTTTGGGGACCTTATGTGGAGCTGAGAACTGAAGCCAGATCTCCTTAATGCAATGCATGTGTTCCAGTTTGCTCAGCTATATCTCTGGTCCTGAAATTCATTATAATTAAAAAAGTTTTAGGGATATAGGGCCAGAGTGATAGTACAACAGATAGAGTGCTTGTCTTGTACATGGTTGACATGGATTTAATTCCCAGGATCCCATATGGTCTCCCTAGTCTGCCAGAAGTAATTCCTGAGTGCAGAGCAGGTGTAGCTTCTAAGCACTGTCAGTATGGCCCAAAAACAAAGGATGTTTCCAATCGCTTGTGCACTTTTATTGATTGTGTTTTTTCCCTCTAATGTGAAGATAAAATAATCCAGCTTGTTGGAGAAACAGCATTACAGTTCATACTTTGTATGCATGAGACCTGGGTTCAGTCCTTGGCCCAAAATGGTCTTCTGAGCACCTCTGGGCATGACCCCAAAAATAAGCACTTCAGCAAGTTGTTGTGTTAATTATATTAAATCTGGTTATTGAGATAATTTAATAAATATTTAAAGTTTGAAAACATGACTGACACTATTTTAATTTTTACAGATTGAGATTGTCTTTTAATGATAGTCTCTCTGGATTTGTGTGTTTGTGTGTATTCATCTTGTGTGCTTTCATACTTTATAGATACTCCATTGAGTTGTTAGTTTGAGAATCATGTACACAGTCATTAATCTTGCATAAACAACATTATTAATTACTAACAGTTATTTAGTATCTTGAGTTTGACTTCTAAATTCCATTACTTAAAATAATGTTCTACATGTGTGACTGTTAATATTTAAGATGATATCCTTCAAAGAAAAACTTTAGGAGTCATGCCACAAGAAATAAATAACACTGATTTTTTTTTTACCTGAGTAAACTTGGTAGAAGCAGAGAGGGTTTTTTCAGAGAGGGTTTTTGTTTTTTTTTTTTACTACTTATGATTGATTTTTCACCCATAGAGCAATGGTGGGTATCTTTACAAGGATCTTATCTCAACACATTAGTAAAGATGCTCAAGACTGCCATGATCTCTCAACTGGACTACGGAACTAAATTTCTTGTACATTATTGTGATGTCAAAGCTCTACTGGAAATGATGAAAAAAGTATACAAGGTAAGGAATCATTCAAAGGAGGACATATATCATTTTTCTCAAAAATCCCTAAAGTTTCTGGCAGTTGGAGATTTGTTTCTTGAAACAGAACGAAAATATCTTTTTAAATTTTTTATTTTTAATTATAGAACAAAGATGCAAAGAAAGAGGACAAGGTAAAGTTACAGTGGAAGGACGATCACCCATAAATAGAATTCACATAAGTTCCATTGCTGATATCTTTTTTTTTTTAATTTATTTTTTTTGGGGGTTTTTGGGCCACACCCGGTGATGCTCAGGGGTTCCTCCTGGCTATGTGCTCAGAAGTCGCTCCTGGCTTGGGGGACCATATGGGAAACCGGGGGATCGAACCACAGTCCGTCCTAGGCTAACGCAGGCAAGGCAGGCACCTTACCTCCAGCACCACCGCCCGGCTCCTTGCTGATATCTTAACATTGAACTTTCAGCCAAATAATATTAAGAAAAATAAAACAGAATAAAACTTTGTCCCTCAAGTCCCCAGATTGTGATACATATTTCTTAGCAGCACATCAAGCATTCTAAAGCCATAAAACTTATGTAACTCCTTAAATATTGAAGGTATAGTATGTTTTTACATTTCCATGCATATGCGTATTAGTTTAAGTTAGCCTCAAAAGTGGGTGTTTCTTTTTAAGGATAAGAATCAAAGGAGCACAGTAAAAACGGTGTTAGAGTGGCAATAATTGTTTGCATCGGCTCACCAAAATATGGGGGTCATGGAAAGGAAACTCCTTGGCCTAAATACAAGGGGACCAAACCCCTGAAGTTTCCTGGCATAAGACCAGCTCTAGACTCCAGGCACACTAGATTGCCCAATCCAAGTCGTTGTCTGTAGTGCCAATACACTTTTATTTTCCACGCTGTCTCTGTTGTTGGTATCATGTTTCTGTATTAAAGATCCTGGAATCTGCATATCCTATATTGCAGTTAGGATGGTGCAGAGGTCCTCTCGTTTCACCTTACAATTAAAGGGCAATGCAGAAAGCCCTGTCTAGTATGCAGGTCGTTGATGTAGAACAAAAATATTTTTTGTTGTTTTTGAGTCATACCTGGCAGTGCTGAGG
>PVKC010049476.1:0-10727 GCA_004027635.1 Crocidura indochinensis | reverse complement strand
AAAAAAATTGGACATTTCTAGGAAATGTATTGTTTGATTTATGACTAGTAGTAGCAACAGTAACTACAATTTCTCAATGTACTATTTTGCTTAGTTCTAAGTACATTCATATTGTCCATTTGTTCATTCCTTCATTCAGTTAGTATTTATACACAATTATTTGCGCAGGCAACTCATTGTTGAAATGAATAATATTAACTTTATTTTAAAATGTTGGGGCCGGAGAGATAGCACAGCGGTAAGGAGTTTGCCTTGCATGTGGAAGGTCGCTGGTTCGAATCCCAGCATCCCATATGGTCCCCTGTACCAGCCAGGAGCTATTTCTGAGCATAGAGCCAGGGTAATCCCTGAATACTTCCAGGTGTGACCCAAAAACCAAAATAAATAAATAAATAACTAAATAACTAAATAAAATGTAAAAATATGGGGGCCTGAGCGATAGCACAGTGGGTAGCACATTTGCCTTGCATGCAGTCAACCTGGGACCGACCTAGATTCGAGCCCTGGGATCCCATAAGGTCCCCTGAGCCTACCAGGAGCAATTTCTAAACTCAGATCCAGGTGAAACCCCTGAGTGCTGCCAAGTCTGGCACAAAAACCAAAAAAGAAAAGAAGAAAAAGAGTAATAAAATAAAAAAAAATCTGTCAAACATATGGTTATCACTTTACATGGCTGTATCTTAAAGTCTGAGTGACATATCTTTTCTTGGGGGTGCGCACCTAGCAGTGCTCAGGGGTTATTTCCTAACTCTGTGTTCAGAAATTGCTCTTGGCAGGCTTGGGAGACTGGGAATCGAACTAGGGTCCGTCCCAGATTGGCAGCATGCAAGACAAACACGCCCTACTGCTGTACTATCACTCAGGCCCAAGTGACTTATTTTTTTACTGAACACAAATACAAGACTGAACTTATTTTTTCTTATTTATTTATTTTTTTTTTTGGTTTTTGGGTCACACCCGGCAGTGCTCAGGGGTTACTCCTGGCTCCACGCTCAGAAATTGCTCCTGGCAGGCACGGGGGACCATATGGGGCACCGGGATTCGAACCGATGACCTTTTGCATGAAAGACAAACACCTTACCTCCATGCTATCTCCTGGGCCCCAAGACTGAACTTTATTAAAGAGAAAGCAAAAGATGTATGCTTTGATAACAATTAAATATAATCACTCATATATTCACAAACAAACTCTTTCATGAGAAAATAAACAGCTTTGTTATTCATATGCATACAATAAATACTAAAGACTATGCTTGAAAATGAGGGCTGGAGATGGGACTCAGTGGTAAAGTACACACTTTGCATGCATAACAGCTCAATTTGATGCCTGGTACTGCAAAATAAAAAAAAAATACACTAAATTTGTTATAGAGATATTATAAGTATATGTAGCTATTATGTCAGTAAGTATGAACTATAAAAAAATGTAAAACAATTACACTAAGCAGATTCTTTACACTCCTAAGGGATGCAATTCAATGTTTCAAGAAATCAACTCTTGACTTCTTTGACTTTGTGCTCAGGAATCACTCCTGGTGGAGCTTGAAGGACCATATGGATGATGGGGTTCAAATTTGAGTTATACAGGAACGAGGCAGGTACCTTATCCTCTGTACTATCTCCCTGGCTCCCATAGTACTATTACTAATTTATGCTTAAGAGTCAGTTATTATTTTAAAGTACTGACTAGCTTCTAAGTACACTGCTAGGTGCATTTATTACAATCCTAAATCATATGAGGCAGAAATAATAATTCCATACTTCAGTTGAAAACTGAAGAACCATAATGATCCATTTGGTGTTCTTCAGGACATAGTTAGTGGTTCTCTCAGGGCTGATTATTGGCTCTGTACACCTGGAGATGTTCAGTGAACCATACATAGTGCTGGGATTGAACTAAGTCAACTGAGTACAAAGTAAGTATTTTAACTCTTGTTCTATCTCTTCAGTTCACCCTCCATTCTAATATGTGGTAGAAACTGCATTCAAACCCAAGTCCATCACTAAAATCTGTCTATATAATTTCCTAAAACATTTACAAACACCACACACACACTATATGCTTGAAAAATATGATTAGCAGACCTAGATTCTATGGTCATATCTTTAAAAGCAAAAATGCCTTCAATAAGTATTAAGTCTCAGGGCCTGGAGACAGCATGGAGGTAAGGCGTTTGCCTTTCATGCAAAAGGTCATCGGTTCGAATCCCGGTGCCCCATATGGTCCCCCGTGTCTGCCAGGAGCAATTTCTGAGCATGGAGCCAGGAGTAATCCCTGAGCACTGCCGGGTGTGACCCAAAAACCAAAAACCAAAGAAAAAAAAAAGTATTAAGTCTCTTACAAGCATTTTTTATTTGTTTTTTCAGACTACACCCAGCAGCACTCAGGAGTGACTCCTGGTGAACTCAGGGACATAGGGGACACCTGGATCAAATCCAGGGCAGCTATGTGCAAGGCAAACTGTACTTTAACTCCAATTTACAAACTATATGCAATTTAACTTTTAAGTTGACTGTGTAGAACTTTTAGACAAAGATTATGGGAACAGAGCTACTTTAAATAATATAAGAAACTGCAAATGAAACCACTCCCTTTCAACAACAAAAAATACTTCTTACTTGTTTGATTTTCTTCTGAGTTACAAATTTAAACATGTTTGGTAATATAAACTATATACCTGCTCTCTCTATAGTTAAAAAAAAATCATCATTCATTGGGCCAGAGAGATAGCACAGTGGTAGGGCATTTGCCTTGCATGTGGCCAACCCAAATGGGGCACAGTTTGATTCCTGGCATCCCAGTCTATCAGAGGCGATTTCTGAGTGCAGAACCAGGAGTAACCCCTGAGCGCGGCTGGGTTACCAATCAATTAATTAATAATAAATAAAGTTTAAAAATCTTTATTCATGTCTATTAGCTGAGAAACACATTCTCAAACTTTAGTTAGAGCAGTTAACAATCCTTCAGGATCATATTTAACCTGGAATTAGTGACCTATTGTACATACTCACCTTCTAATGTTTTAATCCCTTCATCAACGAACTTCCTTGCAGCAGAGGGACTGCAAAGAAAGAAAAGTAGTAACTCAATATTAAGTAAAAATTAGGATCCTTGTAACAAATAACCAACTTGTCACATCCAATACAGAATAATAACTGGACTAAACAAGACTTGCTAAAACACTGGAAAAAAAAAAGTGTGTAGAGGCTGGAGAGATATCATGGAGGTGAGGCATTTGCCTTGTGTGCAGAGGGATGGTGGATTGAATGCCGGCATCCCATATGGTCCCCCAAATCCTGCCAGGAGCGATTTCTGAGTATAGAGCCAGGAGTAACCCCTGAGCGCTGCTGGGTGTGACCCGAAAACCAAAAAAAAAAAAAAAAAAAAAAAAAAAAGTGTCATTTGGAATTGAACTGAGGTGTGTGGTGGCAGTGGCAATTGGCTATGGGCAGAGTTTGGACTAAAATAAGTGTCATTTGGATTTGAACTGAGGTCTGTGACCTCAGCAGCCATGGCTACCGGCTATAGGTAGAGTTTGGATTTAAAAAAGGGCATTTGGGGACTAGAGAGATAGCATAGAGGTAAGGCGTTTGCCTTACATGCAGAAGGTCATTGCTTTAAATCCCGGCATCCCAATTGGTCCTCTGAGCGATTTCTGAGTGTGGAGCCAGGAATAACCCCTGAGTGCTGCTGGGTGTGACCCAAAAACCTTACAAAGGGTATTTGGAATTGAACTGAGGTGTGTGGTCCCCATGGCAGCAGTTGTGGGCCATGGGCAGAGTATGGACTAAAAACAGCTGCATCTGGATTTGAAGTGAGGTGTGTGGTGGCAGTGACAATGGGCTGTGGGCAGAGTTTGGACTAAAATAAGTGTCATTTGGATCTGAGATGAGGGGTGTGACCCCAGCAACCATGGATACTGGCAGTAGGCAGAGTTTGGATTTAAAAAAGGGTATTTGAAATGGAAATGAGGTGTGTGACACCAACTGTAGCATTGGTGGGCTGTGAGCAGAGTTTGGACTAATAAAAGCCATTTGGAACTGAAATGAGGTTTATGACCCCAGTGGCAGCAGCTGTGGGCTTTGGCACTTTGGACAAAAAAAGCAAACAACAATAAAATAAAACAAAAACAAAAAACCGCCTTTGGAATTATGTTGAGGTGTGTAACCCCAGTCAAGAGGGCAGCTGCTCAGTTTTGGTCCACAGCTATGCATTTATTCTAGACAAAGAGACTCACCACAATTCAGAAAAATGGCACCACACTACACAGGCCACAATGGAATAATAATGCAGAACCCCATCACATCTGTTAAATTTTTTTAAAAAATAAAATATTTAGGCACCATGATTACAAGCATGATTGCAGTTGGGTTTCAGTTATAAACAGAACACCCCACTTCACCAGTGCAAAAATCTTAAGATCCAATCCACATTAGCCACATCCAAAACCTCTCTGATCAGGACTTTAGAGAGGAAATGTTGACCTTTTCAAACAACTCAAGGAAACCAGGACCAGACAGCTTGTAAGATTCAAGATGATATGAGAGTAGAAATGAGAAAACTGGGTCAGAGAGATAGCATTGGAGGTAAAGCATTTGTCTTGTGTGCAGAAGGACGATGGTTCGAATCCCGGAAGGACGGTGGTTCGAATCCCAGCATCCCACATGGTCCCGAGCCTGCCAGGGGCGATTTCTGAGCACAGAACCAGGAGTAACTACTGAGCGCTGCCAAGTGTGACCCAAAACCCAAAACCCAAAACCAAAAAAACAAAACAAAACAAAAAAAAAGAAATGAGAAAACTTCCAACAGAAATACCAGGGTTGAAAAACTGGAAAGCCTCACCAGCAGAGTAACACAGAATTAGTGAGGAGGAAGATAAGCTGTATAACCTCTCCATACAACAGAAGAGATTGGAAAAGTATCTTAAAATAAACAATCAAAGATGGAAGAAATCCTCAAAGAAAGTGAACAGACAGTAGAATGCTGGGATAAACTCAATAGAAACAATATAAGACTCATTGGAGGTCTCTGAACTTCCCAGCTGCCATTATGAAAGCTCCACAATCAGCAAAGAAAGCCCATTAATCTATTGCCCCACAAACCTCACAGAGACTTCAGCTTATACCAGATGGTTCAGGCAGAACAGGATCTAACATTACTTTTTTTTTTTGGTTTTTTGGGCCACACCAGTTTGATGTTCAGGGTTTACTCCTGGATAAACGCTCAGAAATTGCCCCTGGCTTAGGGGGACCATATGGGACGCTGGGGGATTGAACCGCAGTCCTTCCTTGGCTAGCGCTTGCAAGGCAGACACCTTACCTCTAGCGCCACCTCACCGGCCCCCAGGTCTAACATTTCTAAGAAAATATACAGTCCCCAAAACAAAAGAACAACCCAACAAACTAGTATACAACATTTCTTTCATACTTGAACCTTGCTAACCTAGAAAAAATTAACCCCAAAACAGATATACTGCCAACTACCTTTTATACACTTAAACAGACTACTTTTTTTTGGGGGTGGGGAATCACATAGGCAGTGCTCAGGGGTTACTCATGGCTCTGCGCTCAGAAATCACTTATGGCAGGCATGGGGAACCATATGGAATGCCAGGATTCAAAACACTGTCCATTCTGGATTGTCTGCATTAAGGCAAAAGCCCTACCGTTGTGCTATCTCTCCAGCCCACCAGAACACCTTTTTAAACACCCTGAAACTCCAGCATTGTAACCCACTCAAATTCAAAGAAAAATGGGGGAAACGAAGAAAGACACCAGCAGCTGGGGATATGAAGAGAAATCCTAGCAAATTTCCAAGTCCTCCAAAGTGCACAAATCCTACAATAGATGAGGACCTAAAAGCAGCATTTAATGTCTTAGTAATGAAATTCAAGGAATCACTAACCAGAGAAATTAAGAAATCCATAGATAACAATTCAACCAACTCAAAGAAGAACTCTATCAGAAGATGAGAGAATCTATACAAATGGAACTAAGAGAACTAAAAAACATCCCAGCAAGCCATAATAGCAGAATTACACACAGAAAATCACATAGATGAACTTGAAGACAAAACTCAAGCCAACAACAACAACAAATAAGTCAATAAAGAAACAAGAGACAAAACATTAGAAGAAAATGTAAGGTACTTAATGAACAAAGCCAAAAGAAATAATCTACAACTACTAGAAATACCAGAAGGGGAGGAAAAAGGGAAAGGGGAAGAACAAGTAGAGAGGGAAAGAAATAATAGCAGAGAATTTTCCCATTTTCTGGAAAGAGACAGCTGTGCATATCCAAGAGGCAAAAAGAATTCCAAACAAAATAGACCCTAACAGATAAACACCAAGACATATAGTAATCCAAATGGCAAAAAGGAGAGAAATGAATTCTTCAAAGCAATAAGGGAGAAAAAAACAACTCAAGTACAAAGGAAGCAACATAAGAATCAAACCACATCTTTCATTTTAAACAATTAAGGCATGAAGAAAGTGGAATGACATATTTAAACCATTGAATGAAAGAAATTTCCAACCTAGAGTCCACTACCCAGCAAAACTCTTATTTACATGGGAGAGAAGGTTTAATACAGTCTCAGACAAAAAGAACTTGAGATAATTGCGCTAACCAAGCCAACTCTAAATAAACTACTCAGAGATCAATTACACATAGCAAATCCCCAATTGCAACAACAACCCTAAACAATATAAAAGCACAATAACCCTCTCTGTCAATAATTTCCTTACATGTCAATGGATTAAATTCTCCCATTAAAAGGCACAGAGTAGTGTTGAATAAGGAAACAAAACCAGATATATGCTGCCTACAGGAAACACACTTAAAGTTCAGGACAGATACAGGCTGAGAGTAAAAGGATGGAAATCAATTATACATGCCAATGGAGGAAAAAAAAAAAAAAGCTGGGACAGCCATGCTCATATCAGACCAAATTGTATTCAACCTCAAGAAAGTACTCAGAGACAAAGACGGACACTACTCATTGATAAGGGGAACATTAACCCAAGAAGTACTAATTCTGATCAACAATTATGCACCAAATGCAGAGCCAGGAAAATAAGTAAGGTTTTGCTCGCAAACCAGGAGAAACATATGTATGAAAATGTGATAGTAGTGGGAGATTTCAACAAACCATTATTGCCACTGACCATCCAGTAGGCAGAACACTAGCAAAGACATAAGAGCCCTAAATGAGAAACTAGAAGAACCAAGTCTAATGGACTTATACTGGGCCCTCCATCCTCAGGAAGCAGAATACACATTCCTCTCAAGTGCACATGGAAGCCAAGATAGACCATAAATCTTATACACAAATAATAATAGATGAAAAAATAGGCATTTAAAAAAATTTCCATTCACAAATTCAAATACCTTGGAGTCAACTTAACTAAAAAGGTAAAGGACCTATACAAAGAAAACTGCAAAATATTGCTTCAAGAAATAAAAGAGGGGGTCGGAGAGATAGCATGGAGGTAAAGCCTGTGCCTTGCATATGGAAAGACGGTGGTTTGAATCCCAGCATCCCATATGGTCCCCCGAGCCTGCCAGGAAAGATTTCTGAGCATAGAGCCAGGAATAACCCCTGAGCGCTGCTGGATGTGACCCCAAAAACAAAAAACAAACAAAAAAAAGAGGACACGATGAAATGAAGACACATACCTTTTCATGGATTGGGAGGATTAACACCATTAAAATGGGAATACTTCTCAAAGCATTGTACAGATTTAATGCAATTCCTCGAAGAATACCCATGATATTCTTCAAAGAAGTGGATCAAACACTCCTGAAATTCATTTGGAACAATAAACACCCACAAATAGCTAAAGCTATTTATAGTTTAGAAAAGCTAAACCCTTAGGAAAAAGAAGATGGGAGGCATTACTTTCCCCAACTTTAAATTGTATTATAAAGCTATAGTTATTAAAACATGGTATTGGGGCCCGGGAGATAGCATGGAGGTAAGGCATTTGCCTTTCAGGCAAAAGGTCATCGGTTCGAATCCCGGTGCCCCATATGGTCCCCCGTGCCTGCCAGGAGCAATTTCTGAGCACCGAGCTAGGAGTAACCCCTGAGCACTGCCGGGTGTGACCCAAAAACCAAAAAAAACAAAAAACAAAAAACAAAAAACCAAAAAAAAAACCAAAAAAACATGGTATTGAAATAAATCAGACCCTCAGATCAATGGAATAGAGTTAAGTATTCAGAGATTGACCACAGATATATAATAAATGAATGTTTAATATAGCAACAAGAAATACAAAGTAGAACAAGAAAAGCCTTTTCAACAAGAGGTATTGGGATAACTGGTCAACTATATGCAAAACAGTGAGTTCAGATCTCTCTTTAATACCATGAACAAGGTCAAACCAAAATGTATTAAAGACCTTGATTTCAGACCTGAAACCATAAGAAGAAAACATAGGCAGAACATTCCATGACAAAGGGGCCAGGAAGATAGCAGAGTAGTAGGGTGTTTGCTTTGTATGCGGATGACCCAGGAGGGACCCTGTTTGATTCCGGGCATCCCATATGGGTGATTTCTGAGTGCAGATCCAGGAGTAAATCCTGAGCACCACTGGATGTGGCCCTAGAAGCAATCAATCAATACATAAATAAAGTTAAAAAAAAAAAAAGAGCATTCCATGACATTGAGACTAAAGGCATCTTTAAGGAGGAAACACGACTGTCCAAGCAAGTGGAAACACTTGCAAGATAAAAAATGGGACTACATTATACTGAGAAGCTTCTCCACTTCAAAGGAAACTGTGATTAGGATAGAAAGGCTGCCCCCAGAATGGGAGAAACTATTCATCCAATATCTATCTGATAAATGGTTAATATCTAAGATATACAACATACTGACAGAACTTAATAAGAAAAAATAATCTAACCCCATTAAATAAATGGGGAGAAGTGAACATTTATTCAAAGAAGAAATATAGATGGAAAAGAAACATAAAAAATGCTCCACATCACTAATTATGAGGGAGCTGCAAATCAAAGCAACAATGAGTATCATCTCATACTACAAAGACTGGCACACATTACAATGAACAAGAACCAGTGCTGGGGCCCGGGAGATAGCATGGAGGTAAGGCGTTTGCCTTTCATGCAAAAGGTCATCGGTTCGAATCCCGGTGCCCCACATGGTCCCCCGTGCCTGCCAGGAGCAATTTCTGAGCATGGAGCCAGGAGTAACCCCTGAGCACTGCCGGGTGTGACCCAAAAACCAAAACCAAAACCAAAAAACCAGTGCTGGTATAGATGTGGGGAGAAAAGAACTCTTATTCATTACTGTTGGAAATATTGTCTAATCCAGCCTTTCTGGAAAACAATATGGATATTCCTCAAAAAACTAGAAACGTGATCCAGCAAAACCACTACTAGGGATATAACATAGGAACACAAAAACACAATACAGAAATGCCCTCTGCACTCCTGTGTTTATTACATCGCTCTTTACGATAGCCAGAATCTGGAAGCAAACCAGGTGCCCGACAGCAAATGAATGGTTAAAGAAAATGTGTTACATCTACAAAATGGAATACTAGGCTGACATTAGGAAAAATGATGTCATGAAAGTTGCTTATCCATGGATGAACATGGAGATTATGCTGAGTGAAATGAGTCAGAGGAGAGGGACAAACATAAAATAATCTCACTTATTTGTGGAATGTTAAAAAAAAAAAAAAAAAAAAAAGAAGACTGGGAGCCAGAGAAATAGAATGGAGATAGGGCATTTGCCTTGTATGCAGAAGGACGTTGGTTCAAACCCGGGCATTCCATATGGTTCCCCGAGCCTGCCAGGGGCGATTTCTGAACATTGAGCCAGGAGTAACCCCTGAGCGCTGATTTCATAGAAGTAATAAATGAGGGCTTTTACAAAAGAGGCAGCTTCTGGGGCCGGGCGGTGGCGCTGGAGGTAAGGTGCCCGCCTTGCCTGCACTAACCTAGGACGGACTGCGGTTCGATCCCCCGGTTCCCCATATGGTCCCCCGTGCCTGCCAGGAGCGACTTCTGAGTGAATAGCCAGGAGTAACCCCTGAGAGTCACCGGGTGTGGCCCCCCAAAAAAACCAAAAAAAAAAAAAAAGAGGCAGCTTCTAAAGAATCACCTTTAGTCATGTAAGTAATGTAAGATAATTATGTGGGAAAAGGTACAGGTTGACAGGAAAAAGCATGTACTTTACTTTGGTTGACAAAATAAAAAAGGGCATGTATATGATTCAGTGGTAATTCCTAGTGCCACTGATGTGTCCAAGAAATTCTACTTTTTGGAAACCTCAGTTTCTCAACAGTGCATGATATCCAAAATATTGCAGCCAGGTATGTTTAACCTTTGGCAAGCAGTGTAGCCAGATGTGAGACCTCCGCCAAGCCAGATAATTGAACATTAAAACTAAACTGTGCAACTCCCTGGTAAGTACCACAACCACATGTGTGAGTGATGCCTATCACCACAACAAAGAAAAGAGAATAGGGAAAAAAAAAACCAACCCTTCTCCAGTTGTCTTAAGTAAAAGATAGTTCTTACCCAATGCCAGTAACTCGAGTCAGGAAATTGATAGATGAACTAGTATCATCCTGTCGAATCTTTAAGAAAATAAAAAAATGTCTAAATATTAAAAAATATTGGAATGCTTTAATAAGTAAGCCTTATATTTTTCTCTTCTTTTAATTTGTGTGATACATCTGTTATTGCATAGAGCT
>PVKC010049475.1:0-10723 GCA_004027635.1 Crocidura indochinensis | reverse complement strand
CAAAAAAAAAAAAAAAAATGCCTGTTTCTCCCGTTTCTCCAAAGCCTTTGAAATGACTTACACACATAGCTGGCCCCAGGACTAGGAACCAACTGGCCTCTGGTTCTTTTCAGTGATGTAGTCAGGTTCCCCAAAAGATAAGGGGGTCCAGAAGAACATTCTAGGGCAGGCAGAGCAGTGGAAGTGATAGCCAGTTGCCCCATTGTGTTTGCTCCTTGCTGCAGTGCATCTTCATGCCCAGGTATGGGGGCTCCAGGTAAACCCCTGTAAACAGCTGAGAATGAAATTTATCGGCAACATATGGAGGCTTTCCTGGATATGGGGAGGGGGCCTGAGGGGCGAGGCCAGATCTAGATCCCTGAGGAACAGAGTGGGTCAATTGACTACTCTCCCCACCCCCAAGAGTTCGCTGTCCCCAACAACAATGTAGGTGGGTTGCCCCTCAAGTTCTCCATCTGCAGTCACTAGGCGCAGGCAGAGTGGCCGGCCTGATGGGTTCTAGACTCTTCTTTGGAACAGACTTTCACATAGGCTCCCCTGTTCCCCTTGGCTCTTCAGAAGGAACCTGTCATCAGGTAAGTGTAAATGGGCCAAAGCCAGGGTCTGGTTTAGGGGTGTGTGGTGAAATTAAGAAGGGCGGGCCTGGAGAGATAGCTCAGTGGCATTTGCCTTGCAAGCAGCCGATCCAGGACCTAAGGTGGTCGGTTCGAACCTCGGTGTCCCATATGCCAGGAGCTATTTCTGAGTAGATAGCCAGGAGCACCGCCGGGTGTGGCCCAAAAACCAAAGGAAAAAAAAAAAAAGAAATTAAGAAGGGCATGTGTGGCCAGACCCCCAAGGAACTCTCTAGAGCTAGGGGCCATGTGGCATATCTCACTGAGCTTCTCCTGTTTAAGGGTCTTAGACAGGCCCCTCACTGGGGTGAGAGGTGAAGGGTGTGGTGGAGTGTCCCCATACCCTGGCCTGGCTTCCCCATATCTGTGCAGCCGACGCCTCAGCTGAGCCCTCTACCAAGTTTGCTGATGCCCAGAATTCCATCCCACTGGGTATTGGGGAAGGTCCTGGGGTGTGTAAGATCCCTTCTTATTAGTGATGGGAGGTACTTCTTAGTCGTGTGGATCTAGAATATTTTACAGGGGTGCCTTGTTATCAATGAGGGGTGGCAGGAGAAAGGCCATAGGGTTCTCAAAGATTACTGTCTGAGCCCACATGCAGATCCCCCAAACAGCAGGAGAGTGAACCCCTTTACTAAGACATCAGAAGATAAGGAAATTTCCTGCTGGACATTTCCGGTTAGCTGAGAATGCCCACCAGGGGAAGGATTAATTCTAACCAACACACTTAACACTAAATTACACAGAACTAAACTCTTTTTGCCTTTAATAACATGTTAAAGGTTGGGGCCAGAGAGATAGCATGGAGAAAGCATGGAGGTAAGAAGTTTGCCTTGCATGCAGAAGGACTGTGGTTCGAATCCCGGCATCCCATATGGTCCCCCGAGCTTGCCAGGAGTGATTTCTGAGCACAGAGCCAGGAGTAATCCCTGAGCGCTGCTGGGTGTGATCCCCCCCAAAAAAGAAAAGGTTGGAGCTGGAGAGATAGCACAGCAGTATGGCGTTTGCCTTGCACACAGCTGACCCAGGATGGACGGTGGTTTGAATGCTGGCATCCCATATGGTCCCCTGAGCGTGACAAGAGTGATTTCTGAACACAGAGTCAGGAATAATCCCTGAATGCTGCTGGGTGTGACCCATAAAACCAAAAACAAACAAAAAAATGTGAGAAAGGTATACTCGAAGCCATTGATGGGGTTCCCCACATCATGGGAAACACTATACAGGGGCCAAGGAGAGAGGAAAGAGGAAGAAAGAGGGGAGAGGAGAGAGAGAACAAATGGAGAATCCCTGTTGCTCCAGAGTTTCCTTGTGTGCAACAGAATCTTCCTCACTTTTCAGCATTGTGGGAGCATGTTTCCACCCTCCTGCTCTCCCCAATGTGAAAACAAGGATGCCCCCTAGCCCTGTCTACCCAGTTCCCTTTCTGGGAACTGTGGGATAACCACACCTCAACCCAATACCTGAAGGACGACTCATTACATATGTACACAAGTAACATAAAATAAGGTATTTTGTGCCTTTGGAAGGTCACACTGGGGGTGGGACCAGTGTTGGAACACCGAAGGACTGAAACAGCTGTACGATGAGCATCTCTGTCAACCATTGTGTTTAAATAAAGTAATAAAGGGGCCGGATCGATAGCGCAGCAGTAGGGTGTTTGCATTGCACGTGGCTGACCCAGAACAGACCTTGGTTAGATCCTCAGCATCCCATATGGTCCCCAAGTCAGGAGCGATTTCTGAGTACAGAGCCAGGAGTAACCCCTGAACATCACCGGGTATGCCCCAAACCCAAAATAAATAAACAAATAAATAATAAACAAACAAATTAATAAAATAAAATAAAGTAATAAAAATTACGTTAGGATGGAAAGGAGTCCTGACCATGAATAGACTTACCAC
Source organism: Crocidura indochinensis (assembly GCA_004027635.1). Classification (NCBI taxonomy): domain Eukaryota; kingdom Metazoa; phylum Chordata; class Mammalia; order Eulipotyphla; family Soricidae; genus Crocidura; species Crocidura indochinensis. Next base: position 8,205 of record PVKC010049475.1, on the reverse strand, counting down.
CACTGTGGGACTCCTTTTTCTGTGCTCCTGGACTTATTTCTTGGGGGGAGGTGGGTTTAGGGCCACACCTAGCAGGCTGGAGAGACAGACTGAGGGAGGGCACCTGCCCTGCATGTGGCTAACCAGGTTAGATCTCAGCTCCAGCACCACAGGAGCTGAGCATAGCCAGGAGAGACCCCGAGCAAAGCCAGAAGTGAGCCTCGAGCCCCGAGTCCCGAGCAGGAGCAAACTAGGCCATCCTCTTCGAAACTAACACCGCCCAGGCTAGGAAGCCAGTCTGCCAGGCAGGACAGGGCAGGAAGGTTGGACATTTCCGGGGTCCTGAGAGGGTTTGGCACTCCAGGGCATCAGGCCGGCAGAGGTAACATCCCAGCCAGGCCTGCTGGCTGGTGCCCACCTGCCCACCCATCTCTCACCAGGCACCTTGCCTTCAGAGAATCAAATAGGCCTGTTTCCACTTAGATTTCCTCGGCCCCCTTTGGCCAGATCTGAGTGAGCAGCTAACCAGGCGGAGGCTGGAGCAAGCAGCCGGCCAGGCCCAGGGAGTGCTGGGGAAATGGCTCATCGGCACCCGAGATTGAAGTCACTTTCTCATCCGTCTGGCGGCCGCCAGATTCCTCATGACAAATCGCAGAGCATTTCTGCACTGAGTGTCCATTGGGGGCTCCTTTCTGCAAATGCCCCACGTGGTGCTCCCCCCAGCTGCCAATGGCCTGGTTCCCCCAAGGGTTCAGGCCAAAAAATTGTGTGCCCTGGGTTTGATCCCTGGCACCCCTTAGGGTCTCCCTAAGGAGGAATTCCTGAGAGCAACCCAAAACCAAAAAGTAAGCTAAAATAAAAGGCTCCATTCAGAATGATCTCTCCTGACCCTGCTCTCTGTGGGGCACCTGCAGGACCCTAAAGACCTCCCTTCTTCTCCCCCCTCCTTCTTCCCTCCTCTCTCCCTCTGTCCTTCATTTCTTCCGTCATCCCCTCTCTCTTCTTTGAGCACCTTGCCACTGACTTTTGCCCCCAAGGGCTCTGAATCCAGCCCATGAGGTGACTCATTCTGTCCAGACTCGGGGTGGGTTGCAGGAGGGCTAGTGGCAGAGGAGAGGGAAAGGGGCTTCCCCACTGGCTCACAGAATCCATTGAGCAGAGTCCCAGGTTGGATGCCAGAGCAGGCAGCAAGGGGCTTTGTTTGCCCCGGAATCAGGAGCTGGTGCTCAACAGAGAAGTGCTCTCCCTTCGGCCCATCTTCTTGGCTCTGCCCTCACCATGCTGGGGGGCCTCTTCACTTCTCCAAACTGTCCTTATCAGTAATGCAACAATAGCTAATTTAATTAGCGGGCCTGAATGCCAGCCAGCTTCAGCTAATTTGGTTTTGCAGCCGCTCCCAGTATGCGGAGGGCCGATAAGCATCCGTCTCCCCACACCAGGCGGGGAGCCTGGGTCTCCCCTCCAAGACTGTCCCAGACCCCGGGGGACTTAGCACTTGACCAAAGGCAAATTATTCTGGAGGGCATATTCTCCCGGGCCTGTCAAATCTGTCAGCTGGAAGAGATAAAATAGACAAGCAGAAAACTGCCAAGGCAATGCCCGGCTGTGCGGAATCATCCCCTTCACGGGAATCGCACGCTTGGCACCAGGCTGGCCCCACCCCCACCACAGTCCTGGAGATGCCCCAGCTTGGCAGTGGCCCTTAGTGGGGCGCTGAGCCGAGGTGTGGGGCAGTGCTGGCATTAGCTTCACAAACAGTTCAGAGTCTCTGTCCACCCAGGGGAAGAGTTTCCGGCAGGCATCAGGTCGAGAGTTCGACTCCCCCAAACACACAGGAAGTGGCATCTGGCTGGCTGAACCCCGGCCAAGAGAGGGTAAGTACTGCTCTTGAGTAAGTGCCCCCTTCAGTCAGTCTGACAGAAGGAGGCCAGGAACAAACACGTCATTTCTTGAGAAAGTCGAGTTTCCAATTGGCCGGTAGCTCCAATTCATGGTGCCCACCCCAAGGCCCCCATTTCGTGATTTGGGAAGGAAGCACCTGCACGCCCATGTGTGCTGCTGCAGCACCCAGGATCTAGGTGTACCAGGGTCTGGGAAAGGTAGGGAGAGTCCTCCTGTTCTCTGAATGGAGGCAGAGGGACAGGGAAAGCAATGACTCTGGCTAACTCTGGTCACTGGGGACCCCCAAAGGTCCCACCAGGCCACCCATATCCAGAGCAGGAGCAACATAAGACACCCATAGCCTGGACAGTGTAGGCAGGCAGGACGAGCTCACACTCTTGAGCACCAGGGCAGTCTTCCCCAGGGGTATCTTGACCCTCTACAGCCATCTATGAGGCTGTATCTGGAGATAAAGCTGACTGCCCAAAGGAGCCCCCAGCGCAGGCTCGGGGTGGAGGGTTCCTGAAAGGGTCTGCAAAGCAGAGGAACAGCTCTCATCTGCTGGCCATCGTGGGTGGAGGGACCTGCTCACTCACTCGCCCTCTGCATGAGACCCATGTTCTCCTCCAGGCCTCAGATGAGTGGAGCTGTGGCTGTGTCCATCTGTCCATCTACTGGACTGTGGTGACTATGGACAGGAGCCATGGGCCACGCCAGCCAAACCCTCAGTGGCCGCTGCTCCGCTGGAGCCTAAGGATGGAGAGAACAAGTGAGACACATGACTTCACACAGGTGCTCCCAGATGGCATTTCTGGGCCATACCTGGCAAGGCTTAAGAGTCCCTCAGGGGTGCTATGCACTGGCTCTGGCCTGTGAGACATGCACCATCACCTCTGTACCATCACTCCGACCTCCCTCTACTCCCTTAATTGTGGGTTCCATCACATCCCTTATGGGTTCCCACCTTGAAATGTTGGACTATGAAGCTTGTTTAAAAATAAGGTGCTTAGTGGCCGGAGAGATAGTAGGGCGTTTGCCTTGCAAGCAGCCGATCCAGGACCTAAGGTGGTTCGAATTCCAGTGTCCCATATGACCATATGACCCCGTGCCTGCCAGGAGCTATTTCTGAGCAGATAGCCAGGAATGACACCTGAGCACTGCCGGGTGTGACCCAAAAACCAAGATAAATAAATAAATAAATAAATAAAAGGTGCATAGGGCTGGAGAGATATTGCCTGCATGCAGAAGGATGGTAGTTCAAATCACAGCATCCCGTATGGTCCCAATCTGCCACGGGCGATTTCTGAGTATAGATCCAGGAGTAGCCCCTGAGCACTGCTGGGTATGACCCAAAAAACACAAAACCATAAAAAGTGCTCAGAGGGGGCCGGGCGGTGGCATTGGAGGTAAGGTGCCTGCCTTCCCTGCGCTGCCTAGGACGGACTGCGGTTCGATCCCCCGTTCCCATATGGTCCCCCAAGCCAGGAGCAACTTCTGAGCGCATAGCCAGGAGTAACCCCTGAGCGTCACTGGGTGTGGCCCAAAAACCAAAAAAAAAAAAAAAAAAAGTGTTCAGAGGCCAGAGAGATAGGGCATTTGCCTTGCACACAGCCAATCCAGAATGGACAGTGGTTCGAATCTCAGCATCCATATGGTCCCCCCTGTCTGCCAGGAGTGATTTTTGAGCATAGAGCCAGGAGTAACTGCTGATCACTGCCGAGTGTGATCGCTCCCCCCCATCCAAATATGATGCTCAGCTGGAGCGATAATATAGCGGGGAGGATGTTTGCCTTGCATGCTGCCATTGTATGTTTGATCCCAGCATCCCATATGATCCTTAGCCTGCCAGGAGTGATTTCTGAGAGCACAGAGCCAGGAGCCCCACTTGGTGTGGCCCAAAAACTAATAAATAAGGAAAAATAAGATACTTGGGAGGCCAGAGTGCTAGGACAGTGGGAGGGCTTTTGTCTTGTATGCAGCCGACCCAGATTTGATCCCCCAGAATCGCATAGGGTCCTCTGAGCCCTGTCAGGAGCAATCAATTTCTGAGCATTGCCAAGTGTTTTGCAAAAGAAAATACAAAAACAAAACTGATTTGTTTGGGGCTGGGAGATATACAGCCATCAGTGTGCATAACAGCCTGGCTCTCAGGTGCCCAGGTAACACCCCACTGCCCCTCAGCTCTGCCTTGAGACCCTACCAGTGGGCTGAGTACTGCTGGGAGGGAACCCCAGACTCACTGGATACCACTTAGAAGGTCTCACCTCTGTGAACACCCCAAATAACTTATGACCTGAGATGTGTCTTGTTCAAGCAAGTGCCCAGGGCATGAGTAGGTCTTGGGTGTCATGGGGACCCCCACTCCTCACTACAGGTCTCTGTGGGGTGAAGACATCCAGACCTCTGAATGTCAGAAGGGGAACAAACCAGCCAGATGAGAAGGCAGAGTCTGCAGCCTGCCCACCTGCCCCGGAGAGAGACTGCAAGGCAGTCCTGTGAGCTGTGCCCGTGTGAGAGTCTCTGTGGGCCAGGCCTGGGAAGGTCGGAGATTTCAAGGAGTCAGAGATGGGATCTTGAGACCAGCCCTGGGCACTCGGTTTCATGGTTCAGCACAGCAATTGGGTATGTGTGTCCATTTGTGAGCTCCATGCAGCTTCCAGGACGCCGCTCCCAGTGCTCCTTGTCCATTGCAATCAGTGCCAGGGCCTTCCTGGGCTTCCCACGGCACCAAGGGCCAAACACTGAGCCCTGAACCATCTCCCTGGACCCTCTGAAATTGAGTTGAAATTCCTCTTCTGTGATCTACATGCAGGCATTTCCAGCCTCAGTCCCCACCCTTGGGCAGTGAGCATCCCTCCCAAACGCTGGGCCCTTGGTCTTAGGAATCAGCCTGCCTCTGATGGGCAGCAGATCTGGCTGGTTCTGAGGTTTCTGGAATCCCCTTGCCTTACCCCCCAACCCCCACCCAGAGCTTAGCAAGGCCCACTGAGAACCCGGGCTCTGCTGCCCTCCCTGGGTACCAAAGGCTGGTGGGGCTGCTGTGTTCTGTTCTCACAGCCTGCATTTTATTATTTCTTTCCTTTTGCACACAATGCTCCAGGCCCGCCTGGGCCCTGGCATTTGTCTGTTTTGAGACCAGATGAGTATTTATTAGAATTAAACAGCTGGGAGGCCGGTGATATTTAGATGGGTATTAGGAGGCGTAGAGGAGCAGAAGATAACGGGGCCTTCTTCTCCCTGAACCCCGCCCGGGCCCAGCGGCTGGGGGCTTTTCCCTCAGCTCTCCTGAGACCCAGACACAGTTAATTTCCTGCAGGAGCTGCGGGCTGGGCCCTGCTGATATTGCGGCGTTATTTAGAATAGAAAGGTCAGGCTTGCGATTGAATAATCATTGACAGGGGATCCGTGGGGACCGGCTGCTGGCGGTGACAGAAACCCGGCAGCCCCCGCCTGGCTGATGGCAGCTTCTGTTTCCTTCTTGCAAAACTCAAAGTTGGGGGGCACGGAGATGGGGGCGGGGGCTACCCCCAGACCACCTCAGCCCCTCTGTAGCCACCAACAACACATAGCTGCAAATAAAGCTTGAGCTTGTTAGCGCCTCAAAGAATCTGCCCTTTCTCAATTGTTCTGGGTCTTCTCCCGGCTCTCTGTGCTCGGGGCTCCTTTCTGGTGGGTCTTGGGGACACTGTGTGGAGCTGGAACTGAAACCTGGGTTGGCCAGTTGCAAAGAGAGCCCCGTTTGCCCTGCACTATCTCTCTCACCCCAGCTTCGGTCCTGGCTTCTGTCTTCCCCTCTCCTGAGCCACCCCAAACCAATGTCACTTCCTCGCACCCCATGGGATTACAAACACAGCAGGGGAGCCTCTCCCCCTCCACACCCCAGTCAGCCCAGTTCCAGCCATCAGGACTCTGTGGGGCAAAGGTGAAACTCTTCCCAGGTGAGGGCCCCATTAACTGTGAGTCTGGGAGGGGAGAACAGCTCTGTGGAGAAACTGAGGCACCACCCCGTGTCTGTGGGAGACCCCAAGACATCCCACTTGTGAAAACATTTGCACTTCCTCACCACCTGGATTCCTAGGGTCTCTCATCTCTTTACAGCTGCAGACCTGGGAATAGACAAAGCCCCAGGGAATCCCCCCACATTGGGGAGCTACACACACTGTTGATGGCCCTGATGGACCCAGAGTGTTACTGTGAACGCCTGGGATGCCTCTTCTCTCATCTCTAGTACACAGTGGTGTAGTAACCTTGGGAACAGGGGTGTCACCCGGCCTCCTCTGTGCCCTGGAAGAAGGCCTGAAGATAGGACCCAGCTGGGTCACCTCCCCCTTGTGCCCACCCAGGCAGTTCCAGTGTTTATGGGTGTCATTACCTGGAAAAACCCACTCCCTCTGCAGATGCAGAGGGGTTCTGGGGAGGAGAGGCTGGCTGCAGGTTAACGATCAGATTAAAATATGCGAAAGCAAACAAGTGAAGAAATAAGGCCCTGGCAGCTTGGAGCGCCCGCAATTCACTGCAATTCACCACGGGGGGTGCGGTGGGGGCTCAGGCCCAGTAGGGCCATAACTCAGCCCTGGGCAGCTTTAGTGACCTGCCACTTGTATGGCCACGAGGAGAAACAGCTTTGCAGGAGAGATTTATGCCCAGCCCTGCTGTGGGCAGCAGGGCTGGGCTGGGAGATGGGAGAGAAGTTGGTGAGGCATCTGGTCTGGGTGGGAATGGGGGAAAATGGGGTTGCTGTTCTCAGACTAATCCTCCAGTGGCACTCACTGGCTGCTCCTTCACTTGTACTGGGCACAGGGTACAGGTTCTTTTGTACCCTCTTCCACCAGTGCACCCTGGAAGGTGGGAAGGTGACATGGGTTCTCTGAGCTTGAGCATCTGGGTGGAGGCTCATCTCATGCCAAGGCTGAGCTCAAGACCCCACGAAACCATGCTCAAGGACACACACAGCACAGGGTCAGACAAGGGCATCCCGGAGACCTGTCTGCCCTCAGGGTTCTCAGTCATTAGGAAATGGGAAATAGGTAGGGAGGAGGCACTCACTCTCTCTGGTCCTTCCAACTCTCTTCCTGGTTTACTTTGGTACCTATATCCCTATTTAGACAAGCCCATCCACCGTCATGAATGGGGTCAGGGAGACACAGTTGAGCCCCACACTCATTCATCCCCTCAGAGCCGAGGCCTAGGCCTAAGGGCAGCGCCAGTCCTAGCATGACGGATGTTGGGTGATGCAGTACAAAGCACCCCACAAGTGAAGATTTTCATTTTTACTTAATGGTCATCTCCCAGGACCACAGAGAACAGAGCCTGTGCACGGAGGGTCTGAGGGAAGCAGATGGAGGGGAGAAAAGGTACTTTTCCTTAGGGAACTGATTCTCCTGCAGGAACCAAACTGCTGGAGCCCTCCCTCCATGAACCCCTGGGGGTCTCTGTAATACCTGACTGCCCCTCCCTTTGTCCAGGAAACTTGATTCTTCTGGGGGTAGGTCCTCAAAAGCTGAAGCCTTCAAGCGCATAATGCAGTGCCAGGGAATGGGGGGGAAGTAGGGATGAATCCTTCATGCACCCCCCTGGGATCCCACTTGACAAATGATGCTCTTGTACAAGAACAAATGTCAGGCGCTGGTTGGGCCTTGGGGAGCCGAAGTGGGAGGACAGAGCTTCTGCCTAAGGGCTGAGGAGTCACAAATGTCATTGGAGCTTCGGGATGGCAGAGCAGCGCCAGGGATGGGAAACACAATAGCATGTGACTGCTGTCCCCACACTGCTGAGTCCAAGCTTGCAGCTTCTTCATCTTCTCCATTGGCTTCTCCATCGCTTCTTTTTAACCTCAGCAGCCAGATATGCTGATCTTAGAGGGGGTATAGGGCACCCCCCCTCAGAACGTCCACAGTTCCCTATCATTACATAGCTGGGGCGGGGCTGTGCTGGGGACCACTGGGTGATGCTGAAGTAGGACTAGAAGGAATATGGGGCCAGGATGTGGCTGTGCAGAGGTCATAGTGAAGGGGCTACCTTAGACTGGTATTTTTCGGTTTGCAAGCCCTATTCTTTTCCTGCCCTCTCTCCCCCCCACCCCCCCGCCATATGCCTCTATCCAGATACCACAGCACTCAGACTGCTCTGTATTGTCCCAGGATGTTGCTGGCCACTGGTACTTCACTGCCTATTTCTAGACACCCTCCATTGGTCACAGAAAGGACCCCAACTTTCCCTCTCACAGCCCAGTACTCTCCAAGATTCACTTGTAGGGAGTGCCAGTTCCCAGTGATTTCCCTGTACCTACCAGCATGTGGTGCTTACACTGGCCTGCAAGGGGCGCCAATTCCCAGTGTAATTTTC
>PVKC010049474.1:0-10724 GCA_004027635.1 Crocidura indochinensis | reverse complement strand
GTTACTCCTGGCTCCATGCTCAGAAATTGCTCCTGGCAAGCACAGGGGACCATATGGGGCACCGGGATTCGAACCGATGACCTTTTGCATGAAAGGCAAACGCCTTACCTCTATGCTATCTCCCGGGCCCCCCTGAGCACCTCTTACTGTGCTCCTTCTCCCAAACAACAGTAACAGCAAAAGTTCCATTTATTCTCTCCCTTTTGTCTAACCTTTTGTGTATTGGAGATTAGGCTAGGTACTGGCCAAATGATCAGCAAAAATGGATATGATTCCTATTCTTGGAGAAATGACCAATGTACTGGAAAATGAGATATTGAATTACAGCATAGAAGTAGAAAAATATGATGCAAGGCAGGACTACAAAAGGAGGAGCTGATACAATTTCAGACGTCAAAGAAGAATTCTTTGTGAAAGAGCATTGGTAGATGTTTCTGGTTGCAGACTCACCAAGTAATGCAAGTGTAAACCAGTAAGGCATTTATTAATCTCATATAAGAAGTCTGGAGGTATTCTGGTCAGTGTTGATTCAGAAGCTCACCAATGCCTTGAATGCCTGAGATTCTTTCTTCTGCCTTCTCTCCCATCCTTTCTTATTGGCCAGTTCTCATGCTTTGTCCCTGAAAGCTGCTATTACTACATTTTAAGCACTGTGTATCTTCAGAGTTATGAAAAGACATATTTCTCCCTTCTTTTCTGTGTGTGTCTCTCTCTTTTGCGTGTGTGCTTGTGGGGAGGTGGAGAAGGGTCACCGTTGGGCACCCAGGGGCTCTTAGGGCTGAGTCCTGGCTCTGCTCAGGGATCACTTGTGGTAATGTTCAGGGGACTATATGTGGTGCCCAGGATCAAACTGGCTGTGTGTGAGGTAAGCGATCTATCTTTGTATTTTTGCTCTGTCCCCCTATCTGCCCCCAAGTCTTTCTTCCCAGAAAGGATTTTAGAATTCCTTAACCTTGACCATGACCATGTGTTAGTTGTAAGAGTTGACGACTAATCAAGAAAAGGACTTAAATATATTTTTGGATGCAGCATTGTTTTATAACCTTATTTATGTTTCAGGTATACAACAGTATAAATCACCATCTGTATATACTACATTTTCATGTTGTTGGGAAAACTGGTCAGTGACATGCAAAAGATTGAAACCAGACCTCTATTTTACACCAGACACAAAAATTAATTCAAAATGAATGAAAGAATTTAATGTAAGACTTGAAACCATAAAATACATAGAAGTAAACACAGGCTGTAAATTCCTTGACATTAGCCTTAGAGAGGGCTACTGTAGCAAAAGAATAAATAAATGGACTGAAACAACTAAAAAGCCTCTACTTCACGAAACAAACTATCCAAACAAAAAGGCTGACTATGAGAAAGTAGTTGCAAATCATGTCTTACCAGGAATTAATATCCAAAATATAAAAAGAACTAATACAATTCAACAACAAAAGAATCGAATCAAACCTATTTGGTTTTTTGTTTGTTTTTGTTTTTTTTTTGGGGGGGGGGATCACACCTAGCAGTGTTCAGGGGTGTTTCCTGGCTCTACACTCAGAAATCTATCCTGGCAGGCTCTGGGGACCATATGGCATGCCGGGCTTTGAACCACTGTCCTTCTGCATGCAAGGCAAATGCCCTACCTCCATGCTGTATCTCCGGCCCCAACTCAAACCTATTTTATTTCATTTTTATTTCTTTTGTTTGTATGGGCATTCAGAAATCATTCCTGGTTATGCTCAGTGAGCCATTTGGAGTGCTGGATATGGAATCATAGTTAGCCTTGTGCAAGGCAATCACTTTAACTCTGTTATCTTTCAGGATCAACACCCTATTTTTAAAAATAATTTATTATTTTTTATTAGGGCATGTGATTTATAAGGTTGTTCATAATAAGTCAATTACCTGGATAGATGAGGTTGGACTGATAGGGGAAGACTAAAAAAGAGGATAGGATGTAAAGACACTTCTTCAAAAAAGAAATTCTCCTCCTTCCCACATCCCCCAGTATTGAGGGGCTATTTTAGGATCAGTTGGATTAATGGCACCATGTAGGAAATTTAACCTAGGTCTCCTGCATGGACAGCATATGATCCAACATATTGCATTATCTCTTCAGTCCTTTTTTTCACTGTTGCTTTTTCAAGTAAATTGTTTTATATATAGGAGGGATAAGAAAAGAGAAAGAAATGAAAAAGTAACACATTGCTGGTTGGGATGGGTTAGTGACACCTGATTAGATCGTACCTACTGGCATTTCTTAGTTTCAAGAAATTAGTAAGAGTTAGGTTCTGACTACCAGAGGAATAACTCTCAAAAGGCAAGGAAGATAACTGGAAGGGGCAAAAGTGGATACTCCCAAAAAGAGCTTGTGAAAAATGGGGGTAGAGCAGACAGTCAATGGGCTAAAGAGGAAGGTAGAAGACAAATTATTAGATCCTGTTATAGCTGTTTGAGAGATTTTATCTTTATCTGAGAGCAAAGGTAGGGTACTGAAGGGATTTATCTGGGTCACATGATCATGGGTTCATCTTCAGAGTAGACTATAATAGAGACCAGAATGATCCAGTTGGGGCCATTGCTGATCTCTGGTTGCAAGTGAGAGTAAAATGTCATTTACTACTGTCACAAGTGAAATAACACTTTCTTTATTAGGTCATTTTTTTAATTTTGGTCCTGATTTCAAGAAGTGTTTTTGTACATATCTAGAGAAAGATTACCCTTATAAGGTGGGGGAACTTCCTTTTATTTTCTATTTCATATTCACATAGATGTTCATAGAGTATAATGCTAATGAAGGCAAATAACGTAAAGAAAATATATAGAAAGTTTTTGGGGTACAGGGATGGGAGCAATAGCACAGCAGCAATGGTGTTTTTCTTGCATGTAGCCAACCCAGGTTTGAACTTCAGACTTCAGCATTCTATAAGGTTGGTCCACCAAGCTTGCCAGGAGTGATTCTTTTTTTTTTTTTTTTTTTTTTTTTTTTTTTTGGTTTTTGGGTCACACCCGGCAGTGCTCAGGGGATACTCCTGGCTCCATGCTCAGAAATTGCTCCTGGCAGGCACGGGGGACCATATGGGGCACCGGGATTCGAACGGATGACCTTTTGCATGAAAGGCAAACACCTTACCTCCATGCTATCTCCCGGGCCCCAGGAGTGATTCTTAAAGCAGAACCAGGAGTAACACCTGAGCATTGCTGGGCGTGGCCCCAAAACAAAAAGAAAGTTTTTGGATGAAATTGGAATTTTAGAAAGGAAGGTCCTTGAAGAAAAGGAACTATGTGAACAAAGATATGAAGAATAGGTCAAAGAGAAAAGTGGGGTAAAATTATTTCAGACATAGTGAATAGCATTCATTAATAAGGAACAAAAAACACAAAGTCTAGAAATATTCTGGAAGATCAATGGATCTAAAATGCTATGAGAAGTAGAAAGAGAAATCAGGTTGTGTGTGTGTGTGTGTGTGTGTGAGAGAGAGAGAGAGAGAGAGAAATTGAACACAAGGAGGTCAGATTGTCTTTAAGATACTATATTATTGTCTCCTCCCTTCTCTTCTTTCCCTCTTCCCTCCCTCCTTTCCTTATTTCTCCATTCTTCTTTCCTCTTCCTTCCTCTCCATTTCCCTACTTTTTCCTTCATTCATCCCTCCCTGTGTCCCCTCCTTTCTTCCAAACTCCAGTCCATAGCCCCTAGCCCCTAGCCCTGTGGTGCTAATGTAGTAGTTTTGTGGGTTTGTTTCCACTTTGGTGCCACACCCACCAGTGTTCAAGGCTAACTCCTGGTTCTGTGGTCAGGGATCACTTCTACTGGGCTTGGGGACCTTATTGGTTGTTGAGGATTGAAATTGTGTTGGCAGCAAGGCAAGCACCCCACCCATGGTACTATCTGTTTCCACAAAAGAGTTTGACTTTTATTCTAAATGGGATAAAAAGTCTCTGAAGAGTTTTCTTCCTTCCTTCCTTCCTTCCTTCCTTCCTTCCTTCCTTCCTTCCTTCCTTCCTTCCTTCCTTCCTTCCTTCCTTCCTTCCTTTTGCCACACCTTGTAACCCTCAGGGATTACTCCTGGCTCTGCGTTCAGAAATCATTCCTGGCAGGCTTGGGGGGACCATATAGGGTGCTGGGATCAAACCCAGGTTGACTGCATGCAAACCAATCTCTTTATCCACTTGTGCTATTGCTCTAGACCTAGTTTTCTCTTTCTTTGTACATGGGACAAACCTAGTGGTGTTGGGAATTAAAAGGGGAATGAATTACTGGGGATCAACTCATGGCTTTACATATTCTAGAATGTGCTCTAGCACTTCTAAATTCCTAGCCCTTCTGGAGATCTTTGGATAAAGACATGACAGAATATGATCATTGCTTCAATTCTCTTATTGCTATGTAGAAACAATTAGAAGCCATCACAAGAATTCAAGTAAGAGGCAATAGTGCTTTATGTCAGAGTGGTAGAAAAAATAAAAAATTATGAATATAGTTTGAAAATTGAGCTCAAAAGTGAAAGGAATGGGGGGAAAATGACTCCAAGGTTACTAAATGAAAAATTGGTAATTTTACTTCAGGGAAAATTGTTGTATTAAGTGGTTCTCACTATAGTCAGGAGAATTCTTCTTTATGTGTACTTGTCCCTCTTGGGCAGGGCATACTTTTGGATTGGCCCCTATCCCTACCTGTTCTCCACTCATGGGGTCCTTCTCTTCCTAATAAGACATCAGGTCAGAGAGATATCTTCCGGTTTCAATCCCACATCTAGCCTGTCTGCCTGCAGGTACTCTTTGTCTGCATGCAGATAGCTTACGGTAGTTTTTTTTTTAACTTAACTTATTTATTTATTGATTAATTGTTTTGTTTTTGGGTCACACACAGCGGCACTCAGGGGTTACTCCTGGCTGTGCACTCAGAGATGACTCCTGGCAGACTGGGGGCCCATATGGGATGCCAGGAATTGAACCAGGTCCCACCTGGGCAAGGTAAATGCCCCATCATTGTGTTATCTCTCCCGCCCATGGTGGAAGTTTCTGAATTTATTTTATCTCTAGAACCTGTTGTGGATTATATCCTATGTTGGCATTGTTTACAGATTTGTGTTCCCCAATATTCTCAGGACTGAAGTATGAGACTACCACTACAGAATATAAAGAAAATATATTAGAGTTTTGAAGATACATCTGTACCCTAATGTTCATTGTAAAGTTAGTTACAGTAGTCAAAATTTGGGAACAATCTAAGTTACTGTTGGTGGAGGATTATAAAAATGTCACACATGGGGGGGGGAAATGTCACACACACTCACACTCATATGCATAGAATCATATTTATTTACAATAGAAGGAAATATTGGGGTATAGGAAATGAATCAGAGAACTGAAGCACATGCTTATATGCTGGACTCCTTGGTTTAATCCCTGGCACTCCCTCAGTACCATCAGGAGAAACTCCAGAGCACCAAGTCATCAAGTTAGGAGTAAATTTTGTATATAAGTAATGTAGGGAACGAGGGAAAAATATCTGCCTCCTCTGGCTGGTTGAGTAATTAAATTAGCATCAAACAGGTTGGTAGTTTGGTGGAAGAATTAATTATATACAAGTGGGAATCTACAAAGATGTGGATTCCAAAACCAGCTGGACAAAATGGGGTATACATTCTGATGAGGAATGGGATAAAGACTTGAAGCTTCAAGGAGAAAGAAGGGGATGAGATGAGGAGAAGGTAGCTCAGATGATGAAAACCAGATGCTCTCAAATGAAAAGTTGGCCCTGTAATTAGAAGTTTACCCTGATGTATAGATACGACTTCCTGATAGAACATTTGTTTCTGGTAATAACCCCAATTCTGGCTAGGATGTCCACTTTTCATTCCTTTAGGTAGCAAGAGAGTGGTGAAAGTTTCTCGTGTATATGCAAGGCTCAGCCGACCTCAGCCTGAAATAATCCACATGCCAAAGTGACGTATCTCAGATAGGCCTGCTCGGCATGTCTAGTGGAAGATTCTCCTTCAGCCACAATGGTGCAAACCATCTCCACAGGAGAAACACTGAACCTCCACCTAAATCTCAAACCCTAGTCACCAAAAACTTCACTCAAAATAGATCACAATCTTAAATGTATTTGGTGAATTAAAATTCCTTTAAAGGAAAGAAAAGGAGCAGTTCTTTAAGATTTACTGTTAGGACATAGTTTTTAGACATGATATCAAAATGACATTTTAAAATTTAGTAAAAGTAATATCAATTAAAAATGAATTTAATCCAAGTTAAAAACAAGCTAAAAAAAGCAATATTTCAGGGCCAGAGCCTTAGTCAACAAATATAGAGTGATTACATTTTAATTAGCTGACCAGGATTAGATCCCTATTACCCCATATGATCACCTAAACCAACCCTGGCAGGAGTGATTCTTGGCAGGACAAAGTTTAGGACTAAGCCCTAAGTACTGCTGGGTATGGCCCTCCCACCCTACCCAAAATAACAATAAATTCTGTTAAGAAGATGGAGTGAAGGGGAGAAGCTGTACATAGGAGAAGATATATCTGAACCAAATACCTGATAAGAGAATAATATCTGGAATGCATAAAGATGTTTCAAAATATAGTAATGAAAAACAAGTGATGCAATTAGAAAATGAGTAGAAGACATGAGACACTTAACTTTTGAGAATATGCATATGACAAATAGATATATAAAAAGATAGTTAATATTGTTAGTTATTAGAGTAAAGAAAATTAAGACCATGAGCTATTATTATAATTTACGATTTATGTTAGCTAAACTAAAATAAAAAATAGTGAAAAATACCAAATAGTTGTTAGGACTTGAAGAACCAAAGGTCAGAGGCCAGAGAGATAGCTTGCATGCCTTGCTTGCTGGAAACCTGCGTTTGAATCATATAATAGTTAGGCAATTTCTAACTAAAAACTAGTTAAAAACTAAACATACATATATCACAGGAGCCAGTATTACAGTGTTGACTCACATTTGTCCCAAGAAAATAAAAATTTACATTTAAACAAAAACCTGTTTGAATAGTTCATATTAGTTATAGTTACAATAGTCAAATATGGAACCAACAAAAAGTGTTTTCAATAAATGATTAAACAAATAGTGGCACAACTATCTATGCATGCTATTGTTGTTGTTTGGAGAATCTTGACTAATACTGCAAGGAATGTTATTCAGCAATAAAAAGAAATAAATAATTGATACACAAAGTGACTTATATGGATCATTGCCTATTTCAACACATAATAGTAGCACTGTTTCAGTCTAAAAACTGGCTTATAGTTTTTCATCAAGTAAATCATTGTGTGGTATAATTCTGTAGATCGTGCTACTTAAAAGGGAAACAGAGCAGCATGACTTCACCGAAGGCACATGGCCATTCATTTATCTTCTCTTGCACTGTGAGCCACAAGCCAAGAATTCTCAGTATGTGTAAGTAATATTTAATTTTTTTTACCTTAGATATTTCTAGTGGATGTCAACTGGTGATCATTCTTTCACCATCCATGTGTCAAAATGGTGCGGGAGGTCTTAAAAAGGTTTGCTTAGGGCAGGAGAGATAACACAACTGAGCACATGCTTTGCCAGCAAAGGCCTTAGGACTGTTACTTATGTGTTGGGAATTGATACCACATGAAACAGTCACCAGCAACTTCAAAAAGACAAGAATTTCAAGTGTACTGGATGAATCTGAAGATGACGAATTCGGCAGAACAACTAAGTAAATACATCTTAAATAACTAGATAGCCCATCAGATAAGGAGCCCAATGATAGCAGTGCAGTCTCTTGGGACACAGAAGAGGCTTGTTTTGTAAGACTACTTCGGCAACATCGTGATAAATTTCCTCAAGTGTACTACTTTGACTAAAATGCTCAAACCAATAGCAACTAATTGGTTGCATATCCCCCCCAGACCAGAAAAATGTACCACTAAAAAGAAAAAAAAAGAAATAATGCATAAGCCAGAAAGATAGTATAACAGGTAGGGCACTTGCCTTGCATGAGCCAGATTGAACCCAGATTGGATCCCCAGCATCCCATGTGTTCCCCCAAGTTTTCCAGGAGTGATTTCCACACGCAGAGCCAGAGCCTTGAGTATCACTGGGTGTGGCCCCCCCAAACAAATAAATGAAAAACAAGACAAGGGCCAGAGAGATAGCATGGAGGTAGGGTGTTTGCCTTGCATGCAGAAGGACGGTGGTTCGAATCCTGGCATCCCATATGGTCCCCTGAGCCTGCCAGGAGCGATTTCTGAGCATAGAGCCAGGAGTAACCACTGAGTACTGCCAGGTGTAACCCAAAAACCAAAAAACAAACAAACAAAAACAAGACAAAACAAAAGAAATAAGGTGTGCCAATTCGGACTCTTTAGTTCACACATATTCACAAATAAGCCATGCACTCTCATTTTGCACCCCATTATCGGGCAAAAAATTGCATATAATAGTCATTTGATGAAATATTAGGTATGCTGAATTAAAACTTTAGAATTCTTATATTTTATTTTCATTCATGTGCCATTCTTAAAATGTCAAAACTACAAAAAACAAAACAAAACAAAACAAACAAACAAAAAAAAACAGATGAGGAGTGAAGGCTTGGTGAGAAAAGCACCTGGGAGGTTTCTGTGGTGATCAAGTTCTACATCTTGATCATGATAGTGGCTTCACAAATCTACACCTGTGAACTTGACATGCTTTATACTCATGTCAGTTCTCTCACTTTCATATCTAATGGACCTAAATAAGATGCAATAAATGCAGCAAACTAGACAAAGGATGCACAGACCTCACAGAATTACTTTAACAACTTCCTCTGAAACCTACAAGTATTATAAAACAAAAAATTAAAAATCTGCTCTGAGACTTCTCTCCCAGCCATCCTTCATTTTCTATGCATTTTCTCTTTCCCTGGACATGAATTGATCTCTCTCTCTCTCTCTCTTTTTTTTTTTTTTTGGTTTTTGGGTCACACCCGGCAGTGCTCAGGGGTTACTCCTGGCTCCATGCTCAGAAATTGCTCCTGGCAGGCACGGGGGACCATATGGGGCACCGGGATTCGAATCGATGACCTTTTGCATGAAAGGCAAATGCCTTACCTCCATGCTATCTCCCGGGCCCCAAATTGATCTCTCTTTGACCCTGCCTCTTTCCTCCCTCTCCTGTGTTCTTCTTGAATTGACCAAATGACGAAACTAGTCCAGCCCCCATTCTCTTGTTATTCCTTTAAAATTTCTTATAAAACAACCAACACTAAAACCTTCCAAACTAAACTTTTTTTAATTTTTACTATTTTTTTTCTTTTTTTGGCCATACCCTGCGACACTTGGGGGTTACACCTGGCTATGCACTCAGAAATCGCTCCTGTTGGAGAGATCAAATGTCGCTCCTGGGTTGGGGAGACCAAATGGGAGGCTGGTGATCGAACTAAAGTCCGTCCTGGATAGGCCCCGAAACTAAGCTTTTTAGTTTACAAAATGCACTATTGTTTGTGGAATGGGCACCCCAGAACTGTGTAGGATAAAGAGGGAAACACTCCCTATCCCCGTTATCCTTCTATACCCTGAGGTTCACTGGCATGTTGGAGATGACTAGGGCCAACCTCATCTGTGATTGAGGGCCTCTAGAACTATAGCTGATGGTGTTTTGGGGACCAGGAGTTGTAGAGGTTTTTTTATGTGGGGGGTGGGAGGAGCCACAACCAGCAGCGCTCAGAGGTTACTCCTGGCTCTGTGCTCAGAAATCACTCCTGGCAATTTCGGGGACCATATGGGATGCTGGGAATTGAACCCAGGTCCATCCTGGGTCTGGCACATGAAAACCAAATGCCTCATCGTTGTGCTATCTCTCCGGCCCTGGTATAGAGGTTAAAATTCAGTCTGGACCCCTCTGACTGCTGAATTTTCTCTATAGACCTAAGCATCCTTATGTTTCTTTTTGTTGATTTGTTGGTTTGGGGACCACATCTGGGTACTCAGGGTTCACTCCTGGTCTGATCTCAAGAATCACTCCTGGAGGACTCTGGGGACAATTCAGGATTTCTCAGATTGAACCCTGTTGGCAGCAGACAAAACAAGTGCCCTATTCACTGTCTTATTGCTCTGCCCCTCTAACCATTGTTTTGTTTGTTTTAGTTTGGTTTTGATGGTGCTTCACTCAGTGGTGCTCAAGGCTTACTTCTGCTCTTAGCTAGGAATCACAACTGAAGGTGCTCAAAGGACCATATTGGGGAGCTGGAGATGGAACCCGGGCTGCCCACAAGCAAAGTAAGCACCCGATCCTCTGTACCCCAACCATAGTTCTTAATATCAACAACATACGGTGCACATCTCAGAACATTTTTCCTTATGAACAGAGTATTCAACAATATTCTTGTACCTATGAATTAAGTGCATAAAGTCAAGATTTAATAGGAAAAGTGATAAAAAATACTGTTCCAGTAGTTTTTTTGCATAAATTCACAGGTTAAAAAAAATCATAGACAGCCCATGTGCCCAGCACTTCATTTGGAAAAAGTGGTCATTACAACTTAAGAACATCAAACACACACAGTCTGTCCCTGAGGGCCTGCAGAGTGAATCTGGCAACACTTTGGAAAAGTACTACTTTCAGTTCTCAAGAACCCAAAGAGCCCTCTGGCTCTTCCAGTGGGTTCAACCCCCTAAATATTCTCAATCCTTTGAAAGAAAAATTATGAGTTGCAGGTGTTTACATTTTCAGTTATT
>PVKC010049473.1:0-10725 GCA_004027635.1 Crocidura indochinensis | reverse complement strand
CCTCATCTCTGGGAATTATTACAATAATGTCTTTTATTTTCCTTAAAATCCATAGATAAGTGAGACTATTCTGTGTGTCTCTCTCTCCCTCTGATTTATTTTACTCAGCATAATAGTTTCCATATCCATCCATGTCTAGAAAAATTTCATGACTTCATATCTCTTGCAGGCTGCATTATATTCTATTGTATATATGTACCACCATTTCTTTAGCCATTCATCTGTTGAAGGATGTCTTGGTTGTTTCCAGAGTCTGGCTATTGTAAACAGTGCTGCAATGAATATAGATGTAGGAAGGGAATTTTGTAGTTCATTTTTGTGTTCCTAGGGCATATCTCTAGAAATGGTATAGCTGGATCATATGGAGCTCAATTTCCATTGTGTTTGATAAATCTTCATATTGTTTTCCATAAGAGCTGGACTAGATGGCATTCCCACCAGCAGTGAATAAGAGTTCCTTTCTCCCCACATCCCTGCCGGCACGGATTGTTCTTGTTCTTTGTGATGTGTGCCAGTCTTTGTGACAGGAGATAGTACCTCATCGTTGTTTTGATTTGTATCTCCATGATCATTAGTGATGTGAAACATTTTTTCATGTGCCTTTTGACCATTTGTATTTCTCCTTTGAGAAAATATCAGATGGACTTTCTATAGACCTAACCTTTGCCACATTTTCACACGAGTGTTTTGTAAATCTGAAAGTTTGAGGGATGCAGGTGACTGATCATTCAGAACAGTAGATGACTATTAAAGCCACTCTGATGGAGACTAAGCATGGAAATTTCTAGAAATTCTAACATTCTCATTCTGCTGGCATTTTCCAGTCTAGGGTTCGAAAGGATTGTTGACTGAAGAGAGAGCCGCAGTAGAGCAGTGGCCCTTCTGGAATCCTCCGGAAGTGCCAGTCCTTTGGGACTCCTGATCCATCTGGAGAATAGAATTGCCATCTGGTAAATCACAAGATGATTTTTGCTCTTGCCAGGCTCACCCTGTCACTGTGGAGGCTACAGACAGACTTCAGCACATAAACAAGTCACGTTGGCAAAAATCCCTTTGCAATTCAGATGTTGGGTTTGGAAACACGTCACCCCCTGGAGCAGGGGTGTAAATGGAGCTAGGTTTTCATGTTTTAAAAGACATAGACTGTGTGAGGCACTATCTATCTTTATAGGGAACTGAGTAAGAGCTGAGTGGGTGGGGGAACATATGAATATACTCTTTGTGTTTCTACATTCTTAGTCCCTGATTACCAGAAAGGGACAGAAGTGACCTTTGGGCAGATGCACTGAGGTTGTTGTGAGGTAAAGTGTGTAGAAAAGGCCAACTATTTGATTACCATGACTGCTACTGTTATACTGTAATATTAGAATAGAGAAGCGCATATGACCTTGAGGAAGCCTCAGTGTCCGTCGTTGAGAAAACAGAATAACTTGTCCCCAAGATAATAATCATGCATGAAATCAGGTATACAAAACACTTTGCCCAAAGCCGGACAGAGTCTTAATAGATGTGGGGGTGGTTTTTGCCACCTCGGGGATTCCCTGGCTCTATCTACATATATTTATTTGAGCTGCCCTGAATCAACCCTTGAGAGCACTTCTTTGCAAGAGAAAAATCCAGAATGACTTAACAGGAGTCTGGCAGATGTCTCCCTCATGTTGCATCCCTTGCTTCGTTACCAGTGACATAAATGAGAGAGATGCTAAGGGCCCTCATGCTGAGAATGTGAAATAGAAATGTAACTGAAAGTCTGCATTCCAATGTGACCAGAAAAGACACTAAACGTGATTTAAAAAAAAAAAGGCAAGAAAGAGGAAGTAAAGGCTCATTTCACTCGAATAGAGTCGCCCACTGGCCCCAATGAATGTCACCTCAACTGAGAAGAAAAGAATGCGCAGGAGAAAATGATCCTATGACATTTAACCTTCACCCATAATTAACCATCTCCAGGGAAAGCCTGAAGCTCAAAGCTCTCAAGAGCCACTGCCCACGACTTAGTGGCTGAACTTTGCAGAGGAGGAGGAGATGAATTGTTGCAATAATAAAGTTCCCTGTAACGTCTCGAGTTTCACACAATCTTTACAATACGCAAGATGATCTCTCTGGGGAAGGTGAAAAGAATTATAATTACATCTGTAAAAAAAAAAAAAGGCTTGAGAAGGGGAAAAAATAAAAAGAAACCCTGCCATATGGTGTGTGGAAAATGTTTGGGAACTGAATAAATAACATGGTGGGTGCCCCCCCAATTTTATTTATACATCTATGTTATGCAGTCTGACGAGTGAACATGGATCAGTTTCTCTTTCAAAATAGAAACGCGCCGTGTAATTCAATTTTATGACCATTAATAATACAGGTCTCCCTCTGCAAGCAAAGGCATTTACAAACTCCTAATCAGATTCTGTGAATTTGGGATGTAAACCAATCACACACAGGAGGCAGGGAGATATTTCCATCCAGCTTGCTTTTGCAGTCAGATTGGAGGAAACACAGAATAAAGGGCAAACAGCCAAAGGCTCAAGATGCCAGCAAAAGTGGGAGAAGGGGTGGCTGATGTCAATG
The DNA here is from genome assembly GCA_004027635.1 of Crocidura indochinensis. Lineage (NCBI taxonomy): Eukaryota > Metazoa > Chordata > Mammalia > Eulipotyphla > Soricidae > Crocidura > Crocidura indochinensis. The sequence continues at coordinate 8,163 of PVKC010049473.1, read as the reverse complement.
GACATCTTCTCTTTCGGCTGGGAATGATCTTATCTTAGAGGCAAACATCAGTCATTGCTGAGAGAGAATGGATTTCAGACTCAGTGCAAATGAAATCATGCCATTCAAGCTTGCTCGATCAAACCCCGTCTTACTACCATCCCATTTATCAGAGATAGAAGCTGAGGTTTGAGAAATGCCACCTACTTTTGTATGCCTAGTTTTAAATCTGACTTTATTTTTTAGTAATATCTTTATTGAAACACCACGATTACAAGCTTGTTTGTTGTTGGGTTTCAGTTATAAAAAAAAGGATCATTCCCCCTTCATCAATGCAATCTTCCCACCATTAATGTCCCCCATCTCCTTCCTCCCCAACTCTCTCTCTCTCTGCCTGTATTCAAGAAAAGCTAACTAATATCTTAGGTTCAATCAGGAAGACTGAAGGAATCTACTGAAATTTTTTATCTGTTTTTTATTACTATATACACATTTCAAATATATTTGGGGGGACTGGAGAGATAATTCTGTATGCAGGGAGTTTGCCTGATAAGCAAACCCTATCTTCAATTCCTATCATTCTATATTATCCCTTGAGTCTTCGTACACTGATTCCTGAATTGAGAACAAGAATAAAGCCCTGATTACCACCAGGAGTAGACCAAAACAAAACCAAAAACTTAATTAAAGAAATACAAGTAAAATATATAAGCTAAATCTAACTTTAAAGCTGACTTCTTCTTTCTCTCATTTTCTTTACCTTCAATTCATTCCTTATCCTTCTCATTTTTCTTCATTTTTTATTTTTATTTGTTGTTTATTTTGCTGAATAAAATAATTAGGTCAGCATAAATGTTCTCCATATTTTCTACAATTATATCTCCTATGCAGATAATTCGTTAAGAAAAATTGCTGTTCAATATTGTTTATATTTAGTCCTGTACTATAAGATACTATCAAATTGTGTGATATGGGTACAAATAGGCTAAAATATTTTAATGTTTAATAGTCATCAATTACTTGGTATATCAAATAAGTGCATATTTAATTCTCACATATTTTTTGTTGTTGCTGCTGTTTGGGGCCACACCCAGCAATACCTCCACATTTATTCCACTTCTGCCCTCAGGAATTTCTCCTGGTGGTATTCAGGGGACTGTATGGGATTCTGAAATTGAACCCAGATTGGTCTTGGATAAAGCAAGCACCTTACCAACTTGACTATCATTTGGCCTGCAAGCCGCACAATATTTTTATTTTTATTTTTAATTTTTTTCAGAGGTAATTATTTTAGTGGATTAAAAAAAAGAGTGTGAGAATCCATTATTGTTGCAGCATCCCCATTCAGAAAAGAGAATTTATCCCTCTCTCAGTGGGATTTTCAATATTAATGTGGTCTCCAGAGATGTCCAATTTGATGGTGTGAAGTAGGCCTCAAGTTTAGTCAGATTGGTGTCCCGAAAGGAAATATAGAGGGATAATCAGGTAGGAACATTGGGAAAATGGTGATTTGATGATGGAGGCAGCAGGCATGATTCTAGCAGGGAGGGGTCTTGGCCCATCCTCTCCTCCGGTGCTTTCTTTTGTGCCTCACAATATCATAAAGAGACTGTTAAATTTTTCTCAAAGGTGATAAAATCAAGTTTAATAAGTCAGAAACACTCATGGAGGAAGTAAATAACAGAACTAGGTTTCGAAATCACATGTGTATGATTCCAGAGCTTATCTTTTTCTGTATCTCAATGCCTTATTGCAAATGAATAATATTAGAGAGGCAGAACTATGCAGTAAGCAGAGAATGAGCAGAAGGTCTTAGGAAAAATGGGAGTTCTAAGATTATGATAAATCCGTTTTGATTGGCACACAGTTGGGGGCCAACTGCGTACAACCGTTTATTCAAGGAGAAGTATTACTCTCTATACTATACCTCATCTTGCTTCTGAGAGCACAAAGGTAACGAAACAGTAATCACTATTCTAGAGTAAGCCTGGTATTCAAACGGTAGGTGGATTGTAAATTCCATGTGAGCACAGGCCTCAGGCACATAATAGGAATTCAATAAATACAGTATTTCATTTTTCAACAAATACTTTCGACAATCTACTACGTGCCAGATGCATTATAGTTACTGAGATGTAGCAAAAAATATACTAATTGCCCTCTTTGTTTCAGTAATAAATGTATATTAAGACTATAGAACATTCTAGGTGAAGTAAAAGATATTTAATTGTAAGCAGAAAGTTAAAATAAGCTCCAAGGAGGTACCATTTGAAAAAGAATGTATAATAGCACCTGAATGATGGACTAGAAAGATCAGAGCTTCTTTGTGATCAACAGGAATACAATGAGCTAGATGCTTTCCAGATAAGGAAACTATAATTATTTTCTACTAGTGGACATTTAGGGCAAAGGTCATCCAAGATTTCAAAATAGTCAAAGTTGGAACTCAAGACTTTGAAGTAGGTGGATCCTAAAGATAGTATATCCAAGCTGCTTTTGATTCTCCTCTCTAGCTAAACAGACCTAATCTCCATTCTTTAGTTCATGCTAATTTCAATACAGATGAGATTCTTCACCTTGTCCCCAGACCATCACTAAGATATTCTCTATGCCTTATGCTATGATGGAAATGACCAATGGATAATTGGTGGACAAATTCCCTTAGTTTGACTTTATTGGAACCATACTAATGATAAGTTTCAGTCTTATTATGAACAGACAAAAACATTTACATGCTCAATGAGAATAAATAAATTATCTAGTTCCCTCTTCTTTCATATCAACTTCTCCTTTATATAGTTTCTGTCATAGCCTGTTGTAAATATGATGTATACCAATGAGTATCTTACATTTTCTCAAGTACACATTTATTATTTCTATCTAGACAGGATCTGTGATACTTAGTGCAAAAGACCTTGTAAAAAAATCCTTTTTAATCATTTTCTAAGACAACTCTTCACAATCTACCTTGATTATCAGCCCACTCAGGCAGACTATATACCTTAGACTTTTTAAACAAACACACACACAATGTTAACCAGATTTGAAATGCACTTATTTTTGTGTATCTCAAAAGTCACTTTATACTCCCACCATAACTTCATTGCATGAAGAGTTCTTGTCTGTTTTATCTTGGTGACTGTAAACTCAACTACAAATCTTCAAACAGTAGGAGTCCCACTGAACCTTTTAGAACTTGAACTAAAGTTAAGGAAAAACAAGATTCACTAACATAATCCTCTTAGCTCCCAGTGCAGATGTGACAATCGTCTTTGATATGAATTGACTTGACTAGGGAGGAGATGCGTATGCAACTTCAGACATTTCTGTTGGACTCCACTTTCAACCAAGTTCAAGTCATAAGAAGAAGCCATTTAAGTAGACTGAAGACAAACTTAACATAGAACTGTCATATCATAGAAATGATCCTCGGACATTTGCTTGGTTTCTTGAGCTGATGCCTCACTATTTTGTCTCCCCAGTTGTTAAAAGATTTCTTGTTACTATTGCCTAGACTTAAAAATTGAGAGTTTTTCACATTAAATTTTAGCTTTCTATTTTCTCTTGAAAAAGCATAAAATCTGGCAATGCTTGAATGGTATCTCCGCTATATGTCTCCAATATGGTCCTTCAAACATTTGAGTTTATAGTCCTATATGAATAAGTATATATTATTTTGTTGTTATTACATTTTTACCAGTTATGTTTAAATAATATTTTCCTGGAGGATCTACCCACTTATTTAGTTTCCAATTCTTTGTATATTTCTGAATATAAGATCGTCTAAGGAGGAAGAAGTTTCCCAAAACAGCTTACTGGCTTTTTCTAGTCTTTCAAAGACATCATGCACAGTGGCAATTGTGATCATTCTTATATTTTTCTAAGAAAACTCTTTATTTTCTTTCTCAGAAAGAGAAAAAAATGTGCTATTAAAAATATGGGAAACCGAAAGCAATGTTTTAGGATACAAAACTGATCTCTACCCATAAGTCCATAACTGCCCCCCAATTCTTCCCCAAGGAATGGCTGGGCATATCCATTATTCTGTTTACAGCTGAAAAAAAAGGTACAATAAGGAATCTGTGTTTTATGGTAATAAAAAGAAAACCACTGAGTACATTGGCAGATGTGCCACATGAAGAACAGTTTGTGGATGTTGGCCAAAGAGAGAGGACAGAGACCAGGTAGCTCTTAATCCAGGTAAGAAATGCTGCCATAGGAAATTACTACTGGCATGATGGGGTTAATCAAGACAAATGTCTATGTTTTAGTTCTCTATGTTAATATCACAGGTCCAATATGTATCTTGGTGGCTGAATTCAATTTATTGACCTAGTGACATTCCTTCTGGAGATTTAGGAGAAAGTCCACATTCTCCTCTTTTCCAGCAAATTGTCAACGGCATTCCTTAACTTCTGTTTCTTCTTTTTTTTGTTTTTAAACTAGTGGTGCAGTATTTTGTTGATGTTGATGTTGTTTGTGACTCCACCCTGGATTTGTGTAACTACCTGCAAGAACCTTCCCATTTCTGGGAGGGGTCTTGGGCGGATATTACGTGTATCTTTACCTGCAAGACCCTGCCCATTCCTGGGAGGGGTCTTGGGAAGGTTAAATAAGGCCTTTGACCCAAGGGATTGGGATCTTTGCCAGCATGGAAAGGAATTTTCATTTACCTGGATGGAGAGCTATGACTGAGGGAGAAGCGAGAATGCAGGGCTGAATGTGTAAATGGTAAGCAGCCACATCTGTTGGCTAGGACTAAATAAAGATGTTATCTCTCTGGAAGTCTGCCTGTGAGTAAGTTCAATACCCGCTGCTTTCCTGGACCCAGACCCGCTGGTTGAAGGGGGTTGCAGAGCCACGTGGCCTGGGATGGCAGAGAAAGGTCTCTCCATCTATCCATTTCCATCCAGCTCCATCATAAGAGCTGTTTTACTACAGTTGTTAATGTTGTTGTTGTTGTTGTTGTTGTTCATGGAGTTCAGTGTTACTCCTGGCTCTGTGCTCAGGGATCACTCCTAAAGGCTATATCAGAAGATCAGCTGGAATGTCAGGAGTTGAAATAAAGTTGACCACAGGCATGGCAAACTCCCTACATGCTTTCCCTGTTAGCACCAAGGTATCTTTAATTTTCATGCAGATTTTGACTTTCTCTGTTACTCAAAAACCTCAGAGATAATTCAGAATAAAATCTTATCTCAATATTTGTAACTTTAATTACACATTTATCGTGTTGTGTTGCATATTTATATATTCCAGGGCACAGAAATAATGGGCATATGTGTGATTATCCTTCCCACTAAAGGTGGAAACAATGAAATAGTAAAAAGAATAGATTTTAAATAAATCTTGATTTGTCTCTTCTGTATCATATTGATCCCAGGCACTTCCTCTGAGTCTCTTCTAAAAGTTCCAAATATTTCTTATATTATGGTATTTCTTACATTATATAGAACCATAATGACAACTCAGAGAGAGGGGAGCAATATCAAGAAAATTAGGAAAAATAAAATTGTATATATGTATATATGATTATGCATGCATAGATACATATATATTTTTTCAATTGAATATCTGTGTTATTACTTAGCACATATACAAAAACCATATCTATTCATGATTATGGATTTGTTAGTATGCATATTTTCATCCTGGTTCCACCACTGATTATCTGCTCTTATACAAGTCATCCACTCTCTGATTCTCAGCCGTCTGGCCTCCATAATAGTATCCATAACTTTAGTTCTTTTATCTTTGGGATCTATAGAGATAAAAGGGATCCAACATAACATAAACTTTATATGTATGTGTATAATAGAGAGCAGAAGATTTGGTGAATTTAATAATTTCTCAATGAAAAATTAAATCTGATTTTGAACTATAAATCATCACTATTTATTTTTGGCTCATCCAGCTGTTCTGTTCCTGAACAACAATTCAATTCATGTAAATTTTATAAAACCAGGAAGATTAAATGTATCGTTTAATGAAGAAAATGATAAAAAAAAAAAGTCAGAACTTTTAGGTTTTCTGTGTTGTAATCTAGGGTGTTCCATGTGTCATCATGGTGCGCATTCTTCTCTTATTCACTACTGCCGATGAGGCATTACTAACACATTTAATTGTTGCATCAGCCTCATTGGATTGCCCGCCATGATTCCCACCAAGTCTTAGAGAAGTTTAGTCACTTGCAAGAGACATGTTTACCTGATTTCAAAACCCTTCCTTTTTATCAATTAATGCAATTTTCCTCTGTCAGGCAGCTGTCTCTTAAACATAAAATGGTAGATATTTTCATAATAGCTCCCATTAAGAGTAACTTCAAAAAAAACATAGGCCACATTGCAACCCTTTTTAGTGGCAAAGTAAGTCCATGCTCGCACATAGCATTTTAAATTATTCAATTATTACTAATCAGCTACTTAAATATTAAAATTAAAATGTTACCATTATTTAATGAAATTTCTAATTTTTACAATTTCCCATATTTCAATCTAAGGATTGAACAACTTGGAGAAGTGTAAACAGCCTATACAAGAACTCTGGATGTCAAGAACGAGTCTTCTAAATTCAAATTTATTTCAGTTTTGTAAGGGATATGCACATGTTCTGCATGCAGTAGGCTTCAGATCTTTAACATCATATGGTCTTCTGAGGACAATCAGAAGTAACCTATAGCACAGACAGAGGCAAAAATAGCCCCTAGGCACCAATGAATGTATTCCATAAACTAACATAAAAAAAATCTTAGGTCAGTTCCTTATTCAACTACATGTAAGCTGAGTCCCAGATGGAAACTAGCTCCCAAGAGCACTAGATGCCTCAGAAGGAGAGATTTTGGCATCAAACAGATGTAGCCTCGAAGCTTGATGGCTTCTGCAGCTGTCATGCTGGACAGTTGAACACAATTAAAAATGGATTCTGCAAAGATTTCAAGAAGAAAATATGTAAATTAAGGAGGTGAATGTTGAAAAGAGAAAAAATGAATAAAGGAGAGAGAAGTGATGAAATGAATAAGAAATGAAAGAGAAAAGAAAGAGAATAAATGAATTGCAGATGAAAGAAAGAAATGAATGAGAGAAATGGAGCAAAATAGAAAATGAGAAAATGAGCACAAAAGAGATTTAGAGAGAAAAAGTAAGCAAAAGAGATTCGGAGAGAAAAATGAGCAAAATAAATAAAAAGAAAGTGAGCAAAAGAGATTTATTACATAGAGAAGTAAAGATTTAGACAGAGAAAAAATGAGCAAAAGAAAGATTTAAATAGAGAATATTTGCACCTTTAATAGAGAGATAGAAATAGAAAATGAAAAACTCTGATAATCCCACAACTGCCTCTTATCAACAGGAAGCAGCTAGAAAGAATTCATTGCCCCATTACCCAAAAGGATCAGAGTTTTTCACTTTCTTAGGCTAGGCATAGTGTTGATAAAAAGTTAAGAAGTGATTATTTATGTTCCCTAAACATTGCTTTATTTCTTCCCTACACTGTTCTCTAGGTTTTGGGGCTTTCAAAATAACATTCAAGATATTAGAAGTAGAAATGCAGTTGACAACCATCCTGGCTAGAGGATTTGCAGAAGACCTGAGTGAACTTCATTGACTGCTGAAGATAACTCTTCATATAATTTGTTTGTTTGTTTATTGGTTTGGGGGCCACATCTGGTGGCAATTAGGGGTTCTTCCTGGCTCTGCACTCAGAAATTGCTCCTGGAAGGCTCGGGACACCATATGGGATGCCCAGGATCCAAACCCGGGTTCATCCCTGGTCTGCAAAAGAGATTCATCCCTGGTGCAAGGCAAATGCACTACAGCTGTGGGATCCCTCTGACTCCTCCATATAATTAAAAAAAATTAAAGGGAGAATATGTTGATATAAAGGTAATTTAACCTGGAAATGCCCCCTAGACACGATCTTGGAATGAATTTGAACATGCCCCCCCTCCCCCCGTAATGATTAATGATCCGGGGCACATAAAGAAAAAATTTGATAGTTGAGGGGTGCCCATGAAAAGACCAGAGAAAAACGTTCCAGCTCAAGACCAAGCCTCAGCCCCTCATCTCCAGGCACTGATAGACTTCAGTGCTCAAATTATAAATTTTTTATTTTGTGGCTGCATGACCATGTGAAGCTATTTTGAAACTCTGTTAAAGTTTGCTCATCTGTTAATGGGACAATACTATT
>PVKC010049472.1:0-10716 GCA_004027635.1 Crocidura indochinensis | reverse complement strand
ATACAGTACTGTCTGCCTTGCTTATTGCTTCTGGAAGACAAAGAAATCTCAGAAATACTGATAGTACAACATGTCTGAGGAATTATAAACAGGGTGGCTAATAAGATATTTCAAGTAATTATGTCCAAAAAAATGAATTCTTAGATTTTTCTCCAAAAGCTCTTCCTTCCTAAACTTCCCCTTCTCGGGAACTTCCTTTGCCACTGGGGATTCTGTAATTTCCTGATACAACTCCTCTGCTTTTTAAGATCTTCTCTGTTTAAGAACTCTAATTCTGCTTTCTTTGCTTTTGTTCCCTTTCCAGCGTCCAATTTTAACCCCACCATGTTTTCTCCAAGTCCTCCATGATAACTCTAGGCAACACCATTTCTTTTGTTTGTTTTATTTTTATTTAATATTTTTATTTAAATACCTTGGTTACAAACATGATTGTAATTGGGTTTCAGTCATATAAGATGACACCCCCTCCATCACCAGTGCAACATTCCCATCAACAATGACCCAACTATCCCTCCTCCCCTCCCTGTCCCTATCTGTACTCTAGACAGGCTTTCTGCTTCCCTCATATATTCTCATTGTTAGGATAGTTAGCAATGTAGTTATTTCTCTAACTAAACTCATCACTCTTTGTGGTGAGGTTCATGAGGTCAGCTGTAACGTCCAGCCTCCTCTCTTTTGTCTCTGAAAATTGTTGAGAAATGTCTTTCATTTTTCTTAAAACCCATAATTGAGTGAAACCATTCTGTGTTTTTCTCTCTCTCTCTGACTTATTTCATTCAGCATAATAGATTCCATGTACACCCATGTATAGGAAAATTTCATGACTTCATCTCTCCTGATGGCTGCATAATATTCCATTGTGTATATGTACCACAGTTTCTTTAGCCATTCATCTGTTGAAGGGCATCTTGGTTGCTTCCAGAGTCTTGCTATGGTAAATAGTGCTGCTATAAATAGAGGTGTAAGGAGGGGGTTTTGTATTGTATTTTTGTGTTCCTAGGGTATATTCCTAGGAGTGGTATAGCTAGATCGTATGGGAGCTCAATTTCCAGTTTTTGGAGGAATCTCCATATCGGTCTCCAGAAAGGTTGAACTAGTCAGTATTCCCACTAGCAGTGGATAAGAGTTCCTGTCTCACCCACCGCATTCCCACCAACACTGCTTGTTCTCATTCTTTGTGATGTGTGCCAAACTCTTTGGTGTGAGGTGGTACCTCATAGCTGTTTTGATTTGCATCTCCCTGACATGCTCCCCAGACATACAATCATCTAATCTTTGATAAAGGAGCAAGAAGTCCTAAATGGAGCAAAGAAAGCCTCTTCCACAAGTGCTGTTGGCACAACTGGTAGCCACTTGCAAAAAAGCAAACTTAGACCCCCAGCTAACATCATGTATGAAGGTAAAATCCAAATGGATTAAAGACCTTGATATCAGACCTAAAACCATAAGGTATATAGAACAACACGTAGGTATAACATGCCATGACACTGAGACTAAAGGCATCTTCAAGGAGGAAACTGCACTCTCCAAGCAAGTGAAAGCAGAGATTAACAGATGGGCATATATTAAGCTGAGAAGCTTCTGCACCTCGAAGGAAATAGTGCCCAGGATACAAGAGCCACCTACTGATTGGGAGAAACTATTCATCCAATACCCATCAGATAAGGGGCTAATATCCAAAATATACAGGCCACTGACAGAACTCTATAAGAAAAATAATCTAATCCCATCAAAAAATGAGGAGAAGAAGTGGACAGACACTTTGATAAAGAAGAAATACAAATGGCCAAAAGGCACATGAAAAAATGCTCCACATCACTAATCAGCACCATTTCTTACTCAGCTCTGAGTACTAATGTTCACAGTACCCTTTATCAATGTGATGTGTGAGGCATAGAAACTGAGATATTGATTCCAGGAATCTTTCTGGCTATATTTATATCACATAAAATGCCTCAGCTACTCTGATCCCCTCCTTTGAAATCTGTCTAAAACCCTATTGTGACTCTCGTGGCAAGGATTGTGGCTTTTCCCTATTGTTTAAATCACTTGGGAATTATGAAGTATGATACAACTTGACACATTTCTAAATAAACACTCATCATCTTTACTCCTTTACCTACTCCAGCCTGTTCTCACATCAAGCCTGGACTACTGGGCTATTTTATTCAATTTCTAGCATCAGATCTTCCAGGTTTACCTTCTCCACTCCTGAGTTCGCCAACACAATTCAGACATAATTCCCAAGTGATTTAAAAAATACTCAAGGAAAAAGCCACAATCCTTGCCATGAACCTTAGGAGCTCCAACTCTATTCAATTTTATATCTTCCCCTTCTCCTTTGTCACAAGTACCAATAATTGTTCTTTACCTTCACCAGATACTGGGCCCTCTTTTCCTTCTCATAATCTTTTATTTGCCTTCTCCCTTAACCTTGTGAACATTCACCTATATCCTGTGCCTGAAATATTCTTAGTTCAGGTGCAGAATGCCTATGGCCATTATCATATTATCCATAGAAAGTAAAATTACTATCATAAGAGATAAAAGTCATTTTTCCCTTTACCTTTCTAGGTTCTTCGTGAATATGTCTTCTTTCATAAGAGACAGATTCACTAAAGTAAAGAAAATTTCATTCTATATGTTTGGAGACTTTGTGATATGAAACTTAAATGAATATTGAAAGTAGAGATGGAAAGAAGAGTTGAGAACCCTCCCACACATTGCCCAGCATTGTCTACCAATGTTCAGGTCAGTGGTAAGGGCCAAAACTACCAGTGTGATGGTGCTGAAGAACACCAGGGAAAATTTGGCAATGCTTGAGTTACCAGGGTCACACCCAACAGTGCTCTGGGACCATGTGGCTCTGAGGATTCAACTTAAAATCATACAAGGTATAAGCTCCAGCCCTTTAAGCTATCTTTCTGGCCCAAGATGGCAGTCTTTTTTTGGTTATTTGGTTTTATTTTAATAAAAAAAATATGACATTGGTAAGGAATTGACAATACAAAGGAACTGTTGAAGTTTGTGTTATCAAATGAGACAAAAATATTTGTTTACATGCCATCTTAACCTTAAACTCTATCTCTAAGGATATGGCTCTACTTCCTGAAAAAGTACCTTCCACATGGGAAATTTATTTTTTAATTTTAGCGAGACTAATGAGACTTTGAATGTCTTCTTGAACCAGCTGTTTAATAAGCAACTCTGATTTAAAATAATCTATATGTCAAAGTAGCATATTTGAGTGCCATGCCCTGAATCTCATCAGTTGTGACTTGAATCTCATCAGACACCACTTTTTTCTATTCCCCTGAATGTTCTTATATTATTAATTTTAATTCTTTATAACTCTGTTACTCCCTAGCATTTTTTTATACATAAGACTGTTAGATGCAAAGTCCCCAAGAACAATCATTTGATTGAAAATTGGGAAAATATATGTTTGAGAATCTATTATATTGGCAATTAAAACTAAGCAAATATTTTAAATTTTCATAGTTTCCATAGTTCTAAAATTTCACTGTGAAGAGAACAAATTTTTGTTAGGCAGGTAAGAATTGGGTCTGTATCCTAGCATATTTTTTAATTGTATTTTTTAAAAACTGTTCTAAGGACTGAAGCTGTAGCACAGCAGTAGGGTGCTTGCCTTGCATGTGGCTGACCCAGGAAAGACCTCAGTTTGATCCTTGGTCTCTCATATGGTCCCCCAAGCCAGGAGTGGTTTTTGAGTGCATAGCCATGAGTAACCCCTGAGCATCACCAGTTGTGGCCCAAAAACAAACAAAAGCAAAAAAACTATTAAAATTAAGAAAACTGTTTGATACCTTTGAGTCATTGTCTTCCTATCATCAAAAAATAAAGGCAGTATAAGGGATGCAGTAAAATTGCATAAAATAAAACAGTGGGATTAAAAATATCTTCTGAAGACACTGAAGAGCTAGTATAGCAATAAGACACTTGCCTTGTATGCAGCCAATCCCAATGTGATTCCTGACAATACTTGATAACCACGGGGAGTGAGCCCTGAGCACAGTCAGAAGTGAGTCCGAACACAGTTGAATGTAGCCCTCCCCCAAAAAACTTTAGTAAAGACTGACAACCACACAAAAATGTGTTTACATTATACTTACAGTGCTTTATTGGTAATTGCCAATATTTGGACGAAACTAAGATGCCCTTCAAGAGATGGCAGATAGGGCCCGGAGAGATAGCAAGCGGCGTTTGCCTTGCAAGCAGCCGATCCAGGACCAAAGGTGGTTGGTTCGAATCCCGGTGTCCTATATGGTCTCCCGTGCCTGCTAGGAGCTATTTCTGAGCAGACAGTCAGGAGTAAACCCTGAGCACCGATGGGTGTGGCCCAAAAAACAAGAGAGAGAGAGAGAGAGAGAGAGAGAAGAGAGAAACATACAGAAAGTAGAATATTATTCTTTCAAGCTATGAAAATACATAAAATATTATAAATGCATGTTACTAAGTATAATAAGTCAATCCAGAAGAGCTACATACTCATATTCCTACTATCTTACATTCTAGAAGAAAATTAAAACTATGGTGATGGGCCAGAGATACAGTATAGGAAGTAAGGCCCTTGCCTGGCAGCAGACCAAACATCCAGGCCTGGTACTACATATGACCTTTAGGGCATCTCCTGGAAGCATCCCTGAGCACAAATTCAAAAGTAAGCCCTGATCATAACCAGGCATGACCCCAAAACTATAAAAAAATTATATAGATGATCAGTAAAGTTTAAGGGATGAAGAAACAAGCACAAGGGATTTTTATGTCAATGAAAATACTTTGTGCAATATTATTAAAGTTAACTATCATATTTGTTGAAAATCACAGAATAGACAAAACCAAGAGTGAACCTTAATGTAATTTGTAGACTTGGGGTTATTAGCATGTGTCAGGCTCATAACTTTTAACTAAAGTCCCAGTCTGTTGGGGTATGTGATAACTGAGCAAGTTATGTTAAAAATAAGAGCAAAAGTTATATATGAACTCTATGTCTTCCCCTCAATTTTTCTGGACCTGAACTTTTTTTTTAACAATAAGGAAGTCCTAACAAAGGAGGCAGCTTTATAAAGAAGGACTAATAAATAAAAAGCCTTCACAAAGTTCTTATGAAATATATTCTCAGTAACATACATAAAGTACACAATAAACTGGCCTGTTTATTACATGCCTTCAAAATATTTTCACAGATACACTTTTCCCTTATTTTTTTTATTCTACTTTCTACACATGGGAAAAATACAGCTGCCCAGAGAGTGTGATTGTTCATTATTATAATCTGAGACATAATTGCTAGTCGCAAATTGAATGATAAATAAATGTAGCCCTACTCATTTGCATTGTTAGAAAATAATCTACATCTGGAATAGTGTAAAAAAGCAAAATAACCTTATAATGCCCCAAGCTATTATGGTCTTCATCTCATTACAAACTATATCTCCTCCGCAATGTCTCTACACGATGTCAAGATGCTTGAAGAACTAATTTGCCAGATAATTTTATTTCAGTAAATATGTGTAGACAGTATCCATTTTATTTCCTGGAAACATTATTTTAAAAGAAGAGCATACTGTCAATAATTCAGATCATCTTATATGTAAGAATGATAAAATTATTAGAATAGAAATAAAAATGCCATTAACTATTTTAGAAATCTTTGAGCATTTTCTGATTATCAATCTAGTTAAATGTAAATAGCACACAGAAAGCCATTATCAAGTCTTTATTCTGGTGGAGAAGATGCAGAATATCACGAGGCATGTTATCTATTTTTCCCTAGTAATTGATTGGTTCATTTTGACTGGTACATCTTGACATATGGTAGAGCACAATTAATATTGAAATGGGTTATTTTGTATGACCACGGTATGGAGACCATGGTTTCTCATGACCTATTTTATTTGTAGCTTTCTCCATACCCTGTTAAATGGTTTGTGAGTCCAAATTTATCTCTTTACCAAGTGAATTTCTATATGAAGTTTGGGTTAACCAATACCTCATCAAAAGGCAAGTGAGTTTTCTCAAGGCATTAGAAAATAGTCCCTCTTTCTCTTGTTTCTGTTTTCTATTTTGTTCCGTCTTTCTCTCCTTTCTCATTCTCTCCTCACATATACACACAGTTTCTGACTTAACATACAGAGACGAACCTGAATAGATATATAGAAATACTAGTTAGAATGCCTTAAACAAATGAGTAGCAACTATAATCCACCTAACATTGATGCTGATCATTCAGTGGTGAAAAAATGAGGGTCTGACTGCAGTTAGATTTTCTTCTTACACTAAAACTGGGATATAGTTTAGCTATATGGCTTGAAGAACAGTTTCTCTTTCGTTTTTTATAGATCTTATTTTTTTATCATGTTGGAAAAGATTATTTATTGCAGCATCTCTTACATATGCTTACAAAGGTCAACAAAGAGGAAAAAGGCAGAAGAACTTGGGAACAGAAGCAGCATGGTACAGCATTCAACACTAAGGCCCACTATTACCTGGGTTACTTTATCCTTCGCATTAGGATTTTTTTCTCTTAATATTTTTTTAAGCACCGTGATTATAAATATGTTTGTCATTGTGTTTAAGAAACAGGGGACATTGATGGCAAGAAAGTTGCACTGGTGAAGGGAAATGTACATTTTCATCTTAGTTTTCTTAGATGAATTTTTTATTGCTAGATACCATTCTGCAGCTTAACAATCTTTATATTCAGTCTTTATTTGTTCATATGCTGTAGTTATTAAGTAAGAAATTTATCATTGTATCCTAATAACACTTACTTATAATGTCTATTAAATATTTACAATACTATGTTACATATGCTATATTTATGCTTTTGTAGCTTATCTATATAATTTCCAGCATTGATCATTTACTTCCATTGTGCAATTGAAGAAATTAAACCTTGTTAGTATTGTGTAAATTCCAGTTACACAGAAAAGGAAATGTTAAGGTACAATTCAAGTGCAGAATTGTTTCTTAGCAGCAGGACAGCCAATGAGGGGTAGTTTCTTTGACAATGAACTTGGCAAAATACTACACAGGACAATCAAGACTTAGTCTCTTCCTCTGTGTACATGGCATTTTGAGCTCTGGGTGAGGCAACTTTTCTCTAGGCCAAGAGTTTAATCACTTCCCATGAATAAATAAACACTGATCCTATTTTTTATGAAAAAATTAACTTCCAGATGTATACTGAATTGAAAATAGATCATCCAGCACATCTGAAAGCTATAAGATGTGATTAATCACTATTACTTTGCTTAAAAAATATAATGAAGCGGGGCCAGAGAGATAGCACAGTGACAAGATGCTTGCCTTGGACGCAGAAGGATGGTGGTTCAAATCCCGGTATCCCATATGGTCACCTGAGCCTGCCAGGAACAATTTCTGAGCATAGAGTCAGGAGTAACTCCTGAGCACTGCTGGGTGAGACCCAAAACCATAAAAAATAAAAATAAAAAATAATGAAGCAATTCTACTTTTTTAATAAAGAAAATAATCATGCATCAGCAAAAATTTTCTATGTGCTAAAACAAATTCATTACATCACAGTGCTTAAGGAATACTCTAAATAGATCTAGATAGAAGGTATAGTTTAATCAATGTATCAATTGCATTATGAAAATTTATACATCTTATACAAATATATGCATAATTAATCTATAACTGTTATAAGTATCCCTTAAATAACATAAAATAACTTCAGCTATAGGAAGCAAATTAAGTCATATAGAACTTCATTTATCTGAAGTAAAACATTTCTTAATTTAATGACGTTCAAGAGCCTTAAGATGCTTCAACTGAGAGTGAGAGGAAGAAAGAGAAAGAGAAGGAAAAAATATCTATCATAGGGGCAAGGGGGAGAGGGTGAATGTGAAGGAAAATGCAGTCATTGGTGGCGAGAAATTTGTGCTGGTGAAGGGCATGGGAGTTGAACATTTTATGATGGAAATTCAATCATGAACAATTTTGTGACTTTATTTCATGGTGATCCAATTAAAAATTTTATTCATTTTTAAAAATATTTCAACTGGCGCCAGAGAAATCATACAGGAGATTAACTGTTAACTCTCTTAACTCTGGCTTGATCCCTGTGCAGTGGCATATGTCCCCCCTGAGCAGAGCCAGGGCTCACTCCTGAGCACAAAGTCAGAAGTAGCCCTTGAGCAATGTCATGTATTGCCCAACAACAACAAAAGCTTTAAGTGAAGATAAAAATGTTTAATGGTGGGAGGATAATACATACCTTTATGCACAGAGATGACTTTTTTCTATGACCGCTTTCCAATCAACTACATTGAATTTCCCTCAAAAGAGGAAGAAGAAATTTTGTTAAACTGTCTTTACTTCCTACCTGGTTCCTACTGAAAGCAGTGACAGGCACACAAATGTTATTCTCTAATTTTATGAAACTATATGCTTTGCCTGACCTTAAACTCACAGGTTTTTAGATATAAATTCTGAAACCAATTGAATTTCCTGTTTTTTCCTTTTCTAAAAAAAAATTTCCTGATTTTCTAAGCAAGGAAAACTCACTGTGTCAGGCCAAATGAGGAATCCATCCTTATACAGTCATTTTTAAGGAATTTTAAAATTACTATTTTAATCCTAGCTAAATGTTTTTTTCAAGTTTACACCAAGAAATATATTTTGCAGTGGAAATTTACCCTCTGAATATTTGTTCAAGCTTTTTCCCCCTAAATATTTATAAAACAGTATACTGAACATCGCATATCAGGGATCTATCAAAACACGACTTTCAATAGACACATGGGCACATTTGAGCCAAAATCCACATAGTTGGCTGAGGATGAATACATGTACTGTTGAAATTTCCTCTACCTGGTGAGATTTCTGTCCTGGAAGGTATTTTAGAACATGTAGTACTAATATCCTATTTTAAAAATAGGGTGAATGACAGCCTTTTGAAATCTTTGCCAAGGAAAGAAATGTTAAATATAGAGAAAGAAACTCCACCTAATTTGGAAGAGG
Source organism: Crocidura indochinensis (assembly GCA_004027635.1). Taxonomy (NCBI): domain Eukaryota; kingdom Metazoa; phylum Chordata; class Mammalia; order Eulipotyphla; family Soricidae; genus Crocidura; species Crocidura indochinensis. Next base: position 1,707 of record PVKC010049472.1, on the reverse strand, counting down.
AAATCATCCCTATACAAACACCTTAAGTCACTGTAACTACCTCAGACAAACCAGTCAATTGTTCCATTTCTCAATGTGCATAGTTTCTGTGTGTGTAATTTTATAGTATACTTTTGAATTCACTGCATCTTTTTATATACATTTCACACTTCCCAAACATTACCCTTTATATAAATCGATAAAGTCCCCAAAATTGGCCATATACTAGAAGGAGTAATCAAAGAGTAATACACCATAAAAGGAGAAAAAATAAAACCCTTAAAACCCTGAAATTTGAGGGTCAGAGATATTAAGGTTGGGGCACATACTTTGAATATATAAAGCTTTAGGTTCAATTCCCAGCACTGCTGGGTGTGGACCCCACAATAGTACAGTAAATAAATAAAATGTGATCACTACTTTATAAAATAAAAACTAGGATATTGTAATAAAAAACAAATATTGTCACTTAAACTTAAATTCAAGTATTAGTATGAATTCTATTATTCAGTGTTCAGTGACGTTTATAAAAATTTTAGCCTCGTTCCTATATATAAATGTATTTGATATTTAAAGCAATTCTCAGATATTTTTTATTAGAACAATATCCAGGTTATCAATGAGATAAAATAACTCAGGGAATAAAGGGCCTCCTAGGAATTAAAATTATGTCTCAGACTAGATCGTGTGGATTTTGTAAGGCAGGCAAGCCCTATCAAAAATGAGTATAAAGAACTAAGAGGAAGTACATAAACAAGGAAGGAAAAGTTTAAATTATACATAGAAAAAAACACACTTATATTTAAAGTATAATACTATACATAGGCAATGTTATGAATCATAATTACTTTCCCCAGAAAGTATGTGATAGGAAACATATCTGCTATATTCTCTGTGGTGATTATTCTGTTTATTTGAAAAATTATTATTTCCACAATACTTCATAAGCCAGTAGAATAGTAACAACAAGCTTAGTTTATATGAATATAATAAATTCTATTAATAACACTAATTCATAATTTCTGACACAATGATGCTGCCTTTCTATTTGGAGAGTTCTATTTTTAGGGCAATAGTCATTAACTAGGCACAAAGTAAAAAGGACAACACACAAAACCTGTTTATAGCTATTTTAGCTTTACAAATTTTGTACCTAAAAATAATTCTATACTATTATCTTTAAGTATATTTTATCAATAATAAGTCCAATATTACTCCATCAATAAACTGAAATTATTTCTACCTGCATTTTAATTTTATTAAATGTGAATTTAAAATTTACACATATTTCTGAATCTAAACAATCTCAATTACTACTTCCTATATACAGTTGCCAAAAATGCAGAATAAATAACTACCTAGGGTCGGTGCGGTAGCGCAGAGCACACAGCTAATCTAGGAAGGACCAAGGTTCGAGATCCCCAGCATCCCATATGGTCCCCCAAACCAGGAGCCATTTCTGAGTGCATAGCCAGGAGTAAGCCCTTAGAGTCACTGGGTGTGGCCCAAAAATCAAAAAACAAAACAAAACAAAACAAAAAGAATAAATAACTACCTGATTCGTTTTTTAAAAATGAACTAATGTTTTACCATCTTTCACACCTTAAACTATAGATCTAACAAAATCATATATGAATTCTCCAAAGCTACACACTGTTGGCTGCTTTTTAACCTCTACTGCATGAATTTCCGTAGGTATATTTCTACATTCTCATAAGCACAGACACA
>PVKC010049471.1:0-10728 GCA_004027635.1 Crocidura indochinensis | reverse complement strand
GAAAGAAAAAGAAAGAAAGAAAGACCAGCTAAAACAACTATAAGGAGATAAAGGAAAAAGGGGGGAGGAAGGAGGATTGGTGGGGCAAGGTTTTGTGTCTTTTATTTTATTTTTATTTTTATTTTTAATTTTTTTAGGTTTTTGGGTCACACCTGCAGTGCTCAGGGGTTACTCCTGGCTCCATGCTCAGAAATTGCTCCTGGCAGGCACGGGGGACCATATGGGGCACCAGGATTTGAACCGATGACCTTTTGCATGAAAGGCAAACGCCTTACCTCCATGCTATCTCCCGGGCCCCTATGTCTTTTATTTTTTATTTTTTTGCATAAACACAATAAGTATTGGGGAAATTAAAAAAGAAAGTCTCTTGGCCTAAAAGATACCAGGTTTCTCCACTCTTGAAGCATATTGTCATTAGAATTACTACAGGCTCCTGACATGCTCATCTGTGAACCCCAAGGCCCTTTTCTGATGCCAGCAAACGTTCTGCTCTGTTGCAGTTAACGAAATCAATCTTCTGTAATTAGAGATCTTGTTATTTGCACAGGACATAGAACGAAATCTAGGATCAAGTTTTTCTTTATGGTTCTAGTAGTTCTTCTCCATCACGGTTGTTGTAGTCAGTCTTCTGTAATTAGTAATCTTGGTGTTTTACACAGATTGCAGAAGTTCTGCTCAGTCGTGGTTGTCAGTCAGACCTTTGGAAATAGAGATCTTGGTTTTGTATAAATCCTAGGCCAAAGTCTAGGCTAGGGTTTTTCTTATTGGTCCCAGGAAAAGTTCTGCTCAGTCATAGTTGTCAAAGTCAGTCTTCTGTAATTAGTGAATTTGGATGGAGAACAAGGATGGAGAGTCCTCTGATTTCATCTTACCATTAGGTGATAATGTGAGGGAAGTCTGCTCTTAGATCAAGTTGCTGCTGTTTCCTCCTCATCAGGATGTTGTATAAACCTGGAACAAGCTGGTGCCATATCAGTATTAGAGACTCCCAGGAGGGGGTTGATTCCTGTTGCTGTTTCAGAGAACTTTGTTTTGTTTTATGTTTGGGATCTGGAGTTCAGGGTTGGACGGTAGCTGTCTGATCATGTGGAGTCTAAGTCGAGTCCCCATGACAAATGTTCAGGGTGGGAGGTGCTCCCGTATTGCAAAATTTATGGTGAACCCATGTGCTTTCTCCTGACCCACACAGATACATTTTAATAAACACATTTAAATTTATTTTTCCAACAGTATTACAAATTTTGGGATAGCTGATACAACAAATAAAATCCTAATGTTAACAATTTATTGACTAAGCAATATTATATACTCACAAAATTGAGCTAGTACATTTGTAATAGGTAATAGGATAGAAACAAATAAATAAAAGTTTGTATCCCTAAAACTTTATTTGGTGCATGAGTATCTTTCTATGTTAATTAGTTGTCGATACGTTTGTTTATAAAAGTGAATAGATTGTGAGGTGGTAGTTTAAAGCAATTTAAAGTAACAAGAAACTACAAGTATTGACATAGAAAAATGGGAGCACATTGACACTATTAGAGGACTATAAATTGGCAGTCTGTCTATAAACAATATGAAGACTTCTCTAAAACTAAAGTTAGGGTTACATATTCAGGAACTTCACTTTTGAATATTTATTTGAAAGATTAAAAAATATGTCAAAAAGACAAATGAATGTTCATGTTCATTAAAATGATTTATAATGGTCAAGACATGGAAACAATGGTAACCCAAAGAATGGATGGATTGATAAAGAAAATGTCAAGATGAAAAAAAGTATAAATGTTTATGTGTTTCATGATGAATATTACTATAACACACAGCCACCAAAGTGCCAGGATAAATTATAATATTTGCAGAACCCTTTTTAATTATTGAATATTTTTATATCCTTTACTTTTTATATAATATGTTTTCAGTTTTATAATGAATGCCCATATTTTTTTCCAGAAAGTCTGGAATAGATGTCATTCCCACCAGCAGTGAATGAGAGTCCTTTTATCCTACATCCACACCCACGCTTGTCCTTGTTCTTTGTGATATGTTCCATGATTTGTGGTAAGATACTTCATTATTGTTTGACTTGCATCTCCCTGATGATTAGTGACATAGATCATTTTTTCATCTGTATTTTTTCATTGAGGAATGTCTATTAATTTATTCTCCCCATTTTTTTTGGTTTTTGGGTCACACCCGGCAGTGCTCAGGGGTTACTCCTGGCTCCATGCTCAGAAATTGCTCCTGGCAGGCACGGGGGACCATATGGGGTACCGGGATTCGAACTGATGACCTTTTGCATGAAAGGCAAACGCCTTACCTCCATGCTATCTCCCAGGCCCTTCTCCCCATTTTTGGTGGGGTTAGACATTTTTCTTCTTTAGTTCTGTTGGTATCTAAGATATCTTAGATATATTATATATCTTATGTGTAGATGGTGAATAGTTTTTCCATTCTATAGGTAGCCTTTGTATCCTAGTTACTGTTTCCTTTGAAGTGCAGAATATTCTGTTAAATTTAGTTCCATTTGTTTATCTCTGATTCCACTTGCTTGATCAGTGATTTCCTCCTTGAAGAAGCCTTTAATTTCAGTGTCATGGAGTGTTTTATCTATATTTTTTCTCTATGTGTCTTATAGATTCAGGTCTTTTATCAAGTTTTTAATCTCTTTTTATTTTACCTTTGTTCTTGGTGTTAAACAGAGGTCTGTCTGCATTTACCTTTTTTGCATACAATTGACCGTTTTTCCAAACACCACTAGTTGAAGATCTTTTCTTTATCCATCTTGTATTTGTTGCCTCTTTGTCAAAGATTGATTAGTTGTATAACTGGGGATGAGTCTCAGAATACACAGTCTCTACCATTGATCTAAAGGTTTGTCTTTATTTCAATCCCATGCTGTTTTAATTATTATTGCTTTATAGTACAATTTAACATTGGGGAAAGTGATGCCTTCCACCTTCTTTCTCTCAAGAATTGCTTTTATAAATTGTTTTTATGGGCTTTTATTATTCCTAATGAATTTCAAGAGTGTTTGATCCAATTCTTTTAAAATGTCATGGGTATGGGACCAAAGCGGTCGCACAGTGGTAGGTGTTTTCCTTGCACATGGCTGACCCAAGACAGATGTGGGTTCAATCCATGGCATTCCATATATTCCCCCAAGCCAGGAGTGATTTCTGAGCTCTGAACCAAGAGTAACCCTCAAGAAAAAAAACAAAATCAATGTCCTGGTTATTCTTAGAGGGATTAAATCTGTACTATGATTTGGGAGTCTGTTTTCTTGCAATTTACAAATACCTTGATTATTAAGGACTGTTCATCTCTATCTCTTAGAACCTTTTTAAGCTTTAAGTCATATTATCTGATATAATTATGACCACCTCAGCCTTTAGTTCAACTTTAGTCCAACCTTTAACACTGAGTCTGTGTTTGCTCTACTATTCAGATGTTGGATTCACCATTCTGATACGTTTTGTCACTCTTTGAGAAAGATGATTGTCATGGCATTAATTGTCATCTTATTGTAGGAGTTTGTTGTCTTTATTGTATCTGCCTTTCTTAGAGTAGTCCCTTCAGCTCTTCTTTTATGGTTTAGTTTGAGTCTGTAAAGTTTCTGAGCAGTTGTTTATTCATGAATTTGTTTACCCTTCTTTCAAACTTGAATGAAAGTCTGGCTTGGTGAAGTATCCTTGGCAAAGCATTCATTTAATTGAGTTTTGTCACTATAACCCACCACTGCCTTCAGGCCTTGAGAGTTGCTTGTGATAAATCTGCTTTAAATCTTACAGATGCCTGGTTTTTTATAATTTTGCTTTTTGATCATGCAGCTTTCAGTATTCTATCTTTATCTGTGGTTTTAATCATTATGTTTGCTATGTGCCGTGGGGTGCTTTTAGTACCGTTGGGCATCCAGAATATGATAGCATGCACTCTTTTTCTGGGAATTTCTCAGTTATATATTCTTGACTATTGATGCTTCATCGGGGGGTTTCTTCCTAGGTCTCTGGGACCTCCATGAGTCTTATGTTGTTTCTGTTGAGTTTATCTCAGAGTTCTATTGTTATCTGTTCAATTTCTTTGAGGGTTTTTCCCACCTTCTTCTGTTGTATAGAGGTGTTAACAGCTATCTCATCTTCTATATCACTGATTCTGTCCTCAGTGGCTGTTACTTGCTGGTGAGGCTTTCCAGTGAAGTTTTCATTTCACCTACCATATTTTTCAGCACTGATATGTCTGTTTGAAGTTTTCTCATTTTTACTCTCATATCCTCTTGAATATTCTGTGCTGTCCATTCCATCATTTTTCTAAGTTTGTTGAACATTCACATTTCTTCTCTAAAGTCCCAATCAGGAATGTTATGTAGGTGGCAGGTGTTGGTTGTGTTTCCAGACTTAGCTTCTTCAGTCACAAGGTCTGGTGGGGTTCTGCATAATTTTTATATTGTTAATGTTGATGTACAGTACTCTTAAGTGTTATGGTACAGCTCCTTGACTGGAAGAAATGTGCAGCCATGGAGCAAAGTAGAGAGTCTGCAGTCTTGCTGGTATCACTGAGATAAACTCAAGCTTGTGATTTTCTCCCCCAAACTCCTCCCATGACCTATAAACAGCTGGTTCTGATTCATGTCTCTTACCCTAAGATAATCCAGCCACTGGCCACTGTTTGTAGTGGCTGCACTCCTGCTGTTCTCACTCCACTGAACTCGTGCTGGGGATTTTTCCCTCAACCTCTACCCATAACCTGCAGGCAGCTGGGTCTGGTTCATGTACACTTACGCGGAGATTAATCCAGTCTCTGGCCATTTTCTTGCAACAGCTGCACTCGTGCTGGTCTCACTCCTCTGGGATTCCCCGCCCCACACATTCCACCTATTAACTACAAGCATAATGGCTCTTTTTAATTTTTAACAAATCTTCATAAACACTCTGTAGAGGTTGAGCCAATTTGCTTTCTCACCATAGTGTATGAAGAGTCCTTTTTCTCTACATCCCTGCAAGGATTTGTTTCTGGGCTTTCTTATGTAGGCTGTTTTCACTTGTATGAGATGAAATCTCATTGTCTTTTTTATTTGTGTTTCCCCAAATACATTGATGATATTACTTTTTCACTTAGTGAAAGCAAAATGAAAATGTACTTATTTGAAACATTTATTCAATTCCTCACCTGTTGTTGGATGGTATTATGTGATTTTTTTGCCTTTTTTGTTTTTAGCTTTATGAATGTTTTTGAATATCTTGGTATTAGCTCTTTGTAAGTGTATGACACATGAATATTTTCTCCCTTTTAGTAGAATGCCTTTTTGTTTATTCTAAGTTATAGGAATCCAGCAAATTTTTGTATGTTGGTTTTATAGACTACCTCATTTATGTTTTCTCTAGTAATTATTTTTACTTCACTGATATAATAACTATCCAGTAGTATCTTGTTTAGTTTCCTAATATCTTGAGTTTTCCTCAGTTTTCTTTTGTTCTAGTAAAATTTCCACCAATATAGCATTTTGATCTGAAATTTTCCGTATGAGTCAGTATTCATGACTTTATTGGTATTTGTATCCTATGATGTTATCTGTCTTGGAGACCGTTACATATGCACTGGAAAACTATGTGTAGATGATTTTTTTGGTATGGAGAGCACTTTAAGTGTACTGTAGACAATACTGTAGAGAATTCCTTATGACCCAATTATAAGGGCAAAAGGGAAGTGGGTCTCAAACAGGGTCTCTGCAGGAAATTATCCAAACCAAGCTGGAGAGATAACACAAGTCTGGGGACCTTTCCACCACATGGACAGAGAAAGATCCCCTTGGTGGAGTACAGGTTGGGGTAGAGAGCTTATGCAGAAGTTCTTCCCACCCAGGTGGGGTTTTGATATGTAAAAGTGGAGCCATAGGAGTTAAAGGTGAAACCTAATGCACCATATTAATTTAGGGAAAGACTGGTTATTCTAAAATATGCCCAGTTCTTTGAATTGCTCATTTAAGGCTGTTTTTTTTTTCTTATTTATTTTCTATTTAATCCACCTAGTGGTAAGAGTGAGTTGCTAAAATCTCACAATGCTATCATATTGCTTTTGGTATTTCTCTTCATTAGTTGTTGCTTTATATATTTTCATGTTGCTCCATTAGATACATATATGTTTATGATCATTACGTTCATTTAATATGATTCCTTCATAATTATATCATATCCTGTAAATAAAAATAAAAATCCACAAGCTGAGTGAGACCACCCCAGGCACCCTGGTTTTAACCCCTCAGGCAATAGGACTGATGAAGTATTGGAGAAATAATACACCAAGCCAGTGAGTTAAAGTTTCATTAGGTTTAAGTCTACTTTTGCCTCCTGGATTTTCTCTGCCATGTGCTGCCTATGCCATGTGCTTTCTCTGCCTAGCTCTCAGCCAGACCCTTTTCTTTATTTAAAACAACCCCAATCTCAGGTGGGGAAAGTTCAATTCAAATACAAAAGCAACTGTCCAGTAGTTTTTAAATCTCAAAAGAAGATGTTAGGGGAAAAGGAAGTTGGGGGAAGGACTCACCTACAGTGTACATCTTGTCATTTTTTTTTCATTTAATATATTTTTTTCTGATATAAATTTGTTATTTTTTGTTTCTTTCTAGACTGTATTTGTATGATTGTTTTTCAACTTTTTATATTAAGTCTATTTATCATTAAAGTCCAAGTGTATCTCCTGTAAGGAGCCGGTAAGTTTTATTTCTTTTTTTTATTTTTTTATTATTTTTATTAAGTTTTATTTCTTGATCCATTTTGCTACTCTTCCTTTTTATTGGTGAATGTAGACAATTAAAACCGAGTTAAATCTCTCCTAGCTCAGCACTCAGTAAGCACTCCTGGGGTGCTTGGGGGACCATATAGGAAGCCAGGGCTTGAACCTGGGTCAGCTTTGTGCCAGAAAAACACCCTACCATCTGTACTATATCACTCAGCCTCAAGTCAAGGTTTTTCTCTCTCTCTTTTTTTTTGTTTTTTGGGTCACACCGGACCACGCTCAGGGGTTACTCCTGACTCTATGCTCAGAAATTGCTCCTGGCAGGCCCAGGGGACCATATGGGATGCCAGGATTTGAACTATTGACCCATGCTATCTCTCCAGCTCTCCAAGTCAAGGGTTTTGATAAAAAAGATAAAGAACATATTTTACTGAACATAAAAAGGTAAACCAGTTTCTTTCAGAAGATACTAGTTTAACCAGAAAGCTCAGAATTAAACCACTATTGTTATGCATAATTAGACTTGTCATAGAAACCCATCAGTGATGCGTGAAATTTACACTTTCCAACATAGATATTTAAATCTGATCCAGCTATCATTTTTTGATCCAGCTTTCTTAAGAGATGTTACACTATCTATAATCATTAAAGACTGGAATTGAACTACTTCTAGACAATATAGCATAGCAAATAATGCAGTTCTATCCTGCCAGATACACTAGAATCCCTTCCACTATAGCATGAAACAAAGGTGTCTTTGTTTCTTTCTTTCTTTAGGCAATGAAGAATCACATTACTTAACACTCTTGAGAGAGCTGATATTACAATGAAGTGAGAGAGAATGGAAGGGAGGAGTTACCAGTTAATTTAGCTACAATAAACTGGTAGAAGAAAAGCCTATTCAATAAATGCTCTTGGAAAGCTAACTTCATGGAAGACAATGAAACTGGACTTTTAAAATTTAAAAGTCTGGATGTGTAAACTGGATGTTTTATAATTTAGATATTAGACCTGTATTCATAAAATATCTTTATGAACTACATTACAAAACATTCAATGACATTTTCTTTGAATAGCTTCAGTGATTCAACTACATTGACAACAAAAACAAAGCAAAATTAAACAAATGGAACTATATAAACCTAAAAAGTCTCTGCTCTTGATAAAAAAATATCTAAATAAAGCTAAAAAAACACTAAATGGGAGAAAACTTTTGCACACCACATATCTAACAAATGTCTAAGACATACACAAAAACTCAACAATAAACAGCTCCACTAAACAATGAAGAGAAGAGCTGAACAGGAACTTCTCTAAAGAAGATATATAATTATATATACATATATATCAACAGATTATATGAAAATTTGGGGTATAACGTGATCAAAAATATCAAAATGCTATTGCAAAGGAGAGTAAAGGCAAATCATTTTACAAGTCACTTTGTTATTATGATTCTACTCACATACAGTTCTGATATGTCAACTAAAAGTAATAAATCATTCTTCTAACTATGCCAGTGGAAGTAGTGCAGTATTATGAATGCAAATGTGTACTGTCATAGGTTTATTCCAAAGTGATCTCCATTAACTGTCACAAATATCACAATTATGATATTTACGGCAAATCAATCTAAAGCATCATCAGAAGGGCTGAAGAAGTGGGACGAAGTCTTAATAGCAGAGTGCATACCTTGCATGTAGAGGATCTGGTTTCAATTCTCAGCATCAGCAAAAAAAAAAACACTACTAGAACTAATATTTATTATTATGTGTGGGTTTCCAAAAATCATGTGATGCATAATCCTAAAAGTAAACAAAAATGACTACTCCTTGAGGGAAATAATTTAAGATATAAATATAAAAGTAAATACAGTAAAACAACAAATCCATATCATATAGTGAATCTATGTAACTGAAAAAAAAAATGAGGGAATTGGTCAAGCTTTGGAATGAGACCTAGGAAACAAAACCAACAGAGAAAGAAAGTAGCCAATAGATGCTTCACCAAAGGAAAATAAGTGTATTCTTTAATTGGTAAGTATTGAGAAGCTGGGCCATGGTTGCCAGGCAGAATCTATGATAGCATTATCCCATAATCATAGAAAAATATATAACAAAACATAATCTAGCTTAAAGTCCTGTCAAAGAGGACACAGGGGCATCTCAAACTAAGTGAAGCAAATAGGGACTCCCCCCTTGATAGGGGAGAAGCACTACCGAAGACCATCAAGTTAATGTTCAGAACTCTAAGATATACAATTCAGCCCTGGTAAATGCAGATGGGTGTGTGAGGGATTTGGAGTGACAGTTTGCAGTTGGAAAGAAACCTCAATGTTATGGAAACAAATGTCTGAGAAACAAAGGAGTTATACTGAGCCAAGGGCATGCTATTCTGCAAGAGTGTGTAAAATCGACTATAAAATATATACAGAGGTCAAAATTAAAACAGTCATCATCTCAGTGGTCTATTGAACCTCCTTGAGATGTGCATTTCTGATCTCTCTACTTAGAAACAGATCATGGAGGTAAATTACTGAGAAAAATTTCACCCAACCCATGTTAAGAGCGGAACAGCCACGGAATTACTTAAGAGAAATCAAATAGGAATCAGAGTAATAGTACAGTGGGTAGGGTGCATGCTTTGCATTCCAGATCCAGGAGTAAGCCCTGAGCACAACCAGGTGTGGTCCAAAAATCAGAGAGAAACTAAATAGACCCATCTCCACCAAGACCACCACTGGAGCAAGAGCACTCATACAGTCAGAAAGCTTCACACAGGCCTCATAAAGCTGGCCATTTAACAATGAATCCTCCATTATCTACTATACTATCATTTATCTGCAGAAAGTAAGCACTGGAAATAATTTCTGCCTCTTCTTTAGATCCATATATATATATACATATATATATATATGTGTGTGTGTATGTATATATATGCTACATAGTCACACACAGGTTATATGACCAATATCAGAACAACCTGGAAATTAATTAGAAATAATGTCAAAAGAGAGAAAATATGAAAGTTTAAGAGAAGTACAAAGAAAATCTCAGAGCTAAAAATCTGAGTAGCTAAAATGGCAATTGAGGCATTTAACAGTAGAAAACATAAGTATGGGGCCAGAGCAGTGACACAAGGGGTAAGGCGTGTCTTGCCCACGCTAGCCTAGGACGGACCTCAGTTAGATCCTCTGGTATCCCATACGATTCCCCAAGCCAGGAGTGATTTCTGAGTACAGAGCCAGGAGTAACCCCTGAGCGTCACCGGGTGGGGCCCCAAAACAAAATAAATAAATAAATATATAAATATGAGATTTATGGATTATCATCAAAAGAAACATTATTTGTACCATGAATCAGTGAGTTTGAGGGTACAGAAGCCATTCAAAATAAAAGAAAAAAGTAAATGATAAAGATAGGAGATTTATGGATTATCATCAAGAGAAACATTATTTGTACCATAGGAATTTCAAAAGAAGAAGAAAGAAAAATGGGAAAAATTCTTAGCTTGCAAAATAATAGCCATAAAATCTCATAATCTGGTGATAGAAACCAGATCCAAAAGCTGGTGCCAAATAAAATAAACCAATAGAGGTGAATACATTGTAATTGGAATGATAAAAGTCATGATAGAGAATTTAAATGCAGTAAGAGAAGACCAAAGACTCAAATATAAGATAAATGTCATAAAATTCACAATGTATTTAGTAAGTAAAATTTTATTAGACTTAGAATGAATATACATTGAGATATCAGAAGTGTTGAATGAAAAAAATGACCTGCAGCCAAGAATATTCTAACCAGCTAGGGTATCACTCATATTCCAAGGAGTGATAGAAAGCATTTCAGATAAAAAAAAAAAAATAAGGGGGCCGGGCGGTGGCGCTGCAGGTAAGGTGCCTGCCTTACATCGCTAGTCTTGGACGGACCACGGTTCGATCCCCCGGTTCCCATATGGTCCCCCGTGCCTGCCAGGAGCGACTTCTGAGCACAT
>PVKC010049470.1:0-10728 GCA_004027635.1 Crocidura indochinensis | reverse complement strand
AAGGGGGGAGCGTTGAATGTTGTTGAATAATGTGGTTAACATCTGATAGTGAGATTGAACTCAAGTGTATGGGCTAGATACATGAGAGACCATAACAGTGTGCAGGTACTGAGTACAGGCATCGCTTGACACTTACTATTCTCTGACACATATTTGAAATGAGATCAGTTAAGGCACTGGGCACTCCAGAGACATGGCTGCCTTAATTAAATATGAGAATGAACATTGGAAGTGTCCACATAACAGATTATGTTCAGAAATGATCTCTGTATTGAAGAAGGTGATCGATAATGAAGAAAAACCATGCAGTGCATCTAGTTGTTTGAGAGCCTTGCTGCTTGGTAGCCACTGGTTGGGGACCATGCAGTGCAGTGGATTGAACGCAGGTCTCCAGCATGCTAAGCATGTGCGCAACACATTAAACTATCTTTTCTGGTTCCAGAATATCTGGTTTTGCACCCCTTTCCTTATGTAAAGTCTCTGTTTTCCTTTATACCCCCAACTCCCTATCCCACATTTTAGTTCAGAATATATAATTTCGCCCAAGCACAAAATGGAATCCTCACAATCCACGTAGAGTTTCTTTGGAAGTATTAAGATAAATTTCACAATTGGATATATTATTGACAATTATAAAGGGCTCTATTCTGTGATTTATGAATGACACAGCTTGCAAACTAGTAAGTAGAAGAGTCTTGTAAGGAGTCCAAAAAGAAAACTGCAAAAAGAAATACAAAACTAAAAATATTAAAATTAAAACATGCAAAATTAAAATAAAAATAGAAAATTAAAATAAAAAATTTACAAAGTTACCGTATTTTTTATAAGATGTACTTTACCCGAAAAGTGTATCTTATGGAACAAATGCCATCTGGAGTTGAAACTTGAGTACAGCGTAGAAAGGCATCTAAAAACTATATGGGTCTTTTGGTTAGTGTGTCGTATATAGAGAAAAATAGGGTACTTAGATAAGGGTCAGCCAAGGTTGTGTTCAAAAAGTGATTTCAGTGTTGAAAGACCTGAGAATTTCTTTGAAGTGAGGTGCAGATGGGCAAGTGTTAGCATGCAGGTGAATTCACTAATGCTCATCTGGCAATTCCTTATTGATTGATTTTTAGGACTAAAATATAACTCAAAGAAGGCTAGAGCAATAGTACAGTGGATACAGTATTTGCCTTCATTGCATCTGGCTGGATTGGACCTCTAGCTTCGCATATGGTCCCCTGAGCACCGCCAGGAGTAATAAATATCATGAGCAAGCCCTGAGCACTGCTAGGTGTGACCCTAAAACAAACAAACAAAACGAACGACTTAAAGGGTTGGAGTACTGCCTAAATTGATCTCTCCACTTTACCAAACTAAATTAAAATTTCAGAAAGGGTTTAATCTGTACTTAGGTTAGATATTAAGTCTGGTTTGTATAAGCCTTCATGCCATGAATAATTTTGTTTAAGGCCTATTTTATATTATAAAGTATTTACTATGTAAATAAATTGAATCTCTTTCCTGCTAATCTTTCTTATCAGAAAACACATGGACAATTTGCCTCTACATACCTATAAGAGATGACTGTAATATTCAGGAGAGAGATGGTAGTTATTCTGGTCTAAGTGATGGCAGTCAGAAAAGTTGTAAGAAGTCAATTGATCAGTCTTGTCTTAATGTAGACTTTTCAGTTTTTCTTTCAAGGCTGATTTTGAGTCTGCAAAGTATCTTAGCTGCTGTTTATCTGTGAAGATATGTAGATTTTCTTCAAACCTGAAAGTGATGCTTGTTGGGTACAGTACTCTAGGACAAGCATTTATTTCATTGTGTTTTGTCACTATATCCTAGCACTGTCTACTGGCCTTGTGTGTTTCTTGTGACAGGTCTGCGGTAAATCTTAAGGACGCTCCTTTGAATGTAATTTCCATTTTTTGATATAGCTGCTTTCAGTTTTCTTTCTCTATCCATAGGATTCATCATTGTGACTAGGATGTGTCTTTGGGTGCTTTTCTTTCTGTCTCTTTTAGCTGGTACACTCCGGGCATACAGGATTGGGTTACATGTACTCTTTTGCTCTCTTAGTTTTTCTGTAATGATATCCTTGACTGTTGCTTCTTCCTGGGGACTTTCTTCCTGTGTCTCCAGGACTCAATGATTCTCATGTTGCTTCTTTTGATCTTACTACAGACTTCTATTTGCATCTGTTCACATTCTTTGAGTAATTTGTCTGATCATTTGCTTTAAGGCTTTTTTTCCAATCTCTTCTGCTGTATGAAGTTGTTATGCATCTCATCTTCCAGCTAACTGATTCTATCCTCGGATGCTGTTACCCTGTTGGAGAGGCTTTCCATTGAGGTTTTCAATTTATCTACTGAGTTTTTCTAGACCTGTTAATTAAGTTGAAATTTTCTGATTTCTATGTTCATATCTTCTTGATTCTTATTAATGTTATATTCACTCAATCAATGCTTTGAGTTCTGTGAACATCCTCCATATTTCTACTCTAACCTCCATAACTGAGAGACTAATGAGGTGGCAGGCCACTTTCAGGATATCAGAGTTGCCATCTTCATTCTCTATGCCTGGTGTTGGCCCGTGTTGTTTCCCCATTGTCACGCTGAATTGTGGATATTTCAACGTATTATCATGGCATACATCGACTCAAAGATGCATGCATCTGTGAAGTGAAGATTCTCTGGCTCCTCTCTTTGTAGGTGGGACGACACACCTCTGAAGAAGGTGAGACCTCAGGAATAATGCCAAAGAGGATCAAATTCTCTAGTCACAAGAAGGCAATAAAGGCCCAATGTGTCTGCCTGCTTCAGACACACAGCAAAAATTAGCTAGTTCCACTGTCTGTAGGCTGGATGACTCACATCTACCAGGACATTTATAAAGTCATAGACGAATATTCTTTTTAAGGACAGAGATCAATGTGACTGACCTGTAAATTCGCATAGTCAATGACTTCCTGGAGTCATGCGAGAAATTTAGAGGAGATATTTCAGATATTTAGATAATGCTAATGACTGCTATTTACTGCAAATGAACTAGGAAGTTGGGAAGGGGGAACAATGAATGTTGTGAAATAATGTGGTTAATATCTGATAGAGAGATTGAACTCAAGTGGATGAACTAGGTACATGAGAGACCATATCAGTGTGCAGGCCCTGAGTAAAGGCCTCGCTTAACACTTAATTTTCTCTGACACTTATTTGAACTGAGATCAGTTAAGGCACTGAGGACTCCAGAGACATGACTGCCTTAATTACCTATGAGAATGAACATTGAAATTGTCCACATAACTCATTATGTTTAAAAATGATCTCTGTACTGGAGAAGCTGATCTATAAGATGTAGTGCATCTTGTTGTTTGAGGGCCATATTGCTTAGTAGTCAGGGCTTGGGTACTATGCAGTGAAATGGATTGAACACAGGTCTCCAGCATGCGAAGTATGTGCTTAGCACATTAAACTATCTTTTCTGGCTCCAGAACATCTGGGTTTGTACCACCTTTCCACTTTTATGTTTTCTGTTTTCCTTCATTCTCCCAAGTCCATACAACACATTTTTAGTTCAGAATATATAACTTCTTACAAGCAGAAATAGAATCCTCACATTCCATGTAGAGACTCTTAGGAAGTATTAACATAAATTTCACAAAATTTGAATATATTTTTACATATATAAAGGGCTCTATTCTGTGATTTATGGATGACACAGCTTGCAAACTAGTAAGTAGAAGAGTCTGTAAAGAGTCCAAAAAGAAAAGTGAAAACAGAAATACAAAATCAAAATAAAAACCATTACTGTATTTTTCAAACATAAGATGCACTTTTCCCCCCAAAGCGTTTTATGGAACAAACGCGACCTGGAGTTGAAACTTGAGTACAGCAGAGAAGAGCATCTAAAAACGATATGCATCTTATGGTCAGTGTGTCTTATAGAGAGAAAAATAGAGTACTTAGACAAGGGTCAGTCAAGGTTTTTTTTTTTTGCAAAAGAGTGATTTCACGAAGTGTTGAAATACCTGAAGATTTAATTGAAGTGAGGTGCAGATGCTATAATCTTAGCATGCAGGTGACCTCACTAGTGTTTATATGGAGATTCCTTATTGATTGATTTTAGGACTAAAATATTACTCAAGGCAGGTGAGAGCAATAGTACAGTGGGTATGACATTTGTCTTGGTTGCATCTTGTTGTATTTGACCCGTAGCATTCCACATGGCCCCCTGAGCACTGCCAGAAGTAACTACCGAGCAATGTGTCAAGAACAACCCCAGAGCACTGCTAGGTATGACACTAAAACAAACAAAACAAATTACTCAAAGGGTTGGAGTACTGCTTAAACTGGTCTCTTCACTCGACCAAAGCAAATTACAATTTCAGAAGGGGTTGAATCTGTACTTAGGTTAGATATTAAGTCTGGTGCTTTTATCTCATGAATAATTCTATTCATGGACTTTTTATATTATAAAGTATTTAGTATGTAAGTAAATTGAATGCATAAATAAAAGAAAATCCATGGACAGTTTACCTCTACATACCTATAAAAGATGACAGCAATATTCAGGAGAGAGATGGCAGTTATCCTGGTCTAAGTGATGGCAGCCAGAAAAGTTGTAAGAAGTCAAATTAGGAAGCATGTATGGTTAGAAAATAAAACTTAGTTATTTATTGTGACATGTGAGCTGAATTTGTCACTAAACATTAACACTTAATTTGTAAAATGTGTTTTTAAGAATATGTTCATTGACTCTACATAGATTGTAATGAGAATTAAGTTTTACTTAAGTTATTTAATTAAAACACCATGACCTAAAACTTAGTTCATGATTTTCAGGTCAGTCTGGAATGTTGTACATATCCTGAGCAAAACTTTGCAGTCAGGTGGTATGGAGAGTAGTCAAGGATTAAGGGAGGGGCTCTGTTGGGAAAGCAAAAAGCTATTTTCTTAAAAAGCAAAAGAAAGTAAAAGAAAGAATGAATGAAATAAAGAAAGAGAAAGAGAGGGAAAAAGAAAGAAAGATATAATAGACCCCAAATACCTAGTTAGATTATATTTAAAAGGGAAAGACCACCAATAGAATAAGAGCTGTTAAGGAGCTGTTATATTCATTTATTTTTTTTTAAAAAATGGGTAGTTATAGAAACTGTGACTACATCTAGCTAAAAAGTTTCTGCATTTCTAAACTAAAAAGTCAGCTAACTGAATGTGGAAAAAACATTTGTACTCAAGGCATCAGATATAGGTCTGGTATACAGGATATATAAAGTACTGCAAAGATCAACAAAAATTACATCCTATGAATAAATGAATAATGGACATGAAAAATATTTCTCAGAGGAAGACAATCATGTCAATAGGCACATGAAAAAGTGCTAAGCATCACTTATCACTAGGATGAACCAAGTCAAGACACCATTAAGACAGCAAGATATCTTGGGCCTTTGCTCTGCTTGATTCAGCCTGGGAACTTTGATCCTATCTGGCATCCCTGAGGGCTCGCTTCTCTTGAGGTGAGTCTCCCCTGCCCAGAGACTGTGGATATGGCTGTGTTCTGGGCCTCTTAAGCAATGCAGACATTTTGGGCCTTCATTATGCGTGCTTCAGCTGGGAACTTTGATCCTCTCTGGAATCCTTCCCTGAGGGCTCGCTTCTTCTGAGGTGAGTCATCCCCCCCACAAGGGGTGGAGCCTGAGGAATAAAGCTGCGAAGCAAAGCTTTGCAGCTGCGCAATCCACCTGGTTGATAAATACTACCACAGCATGTAGAAAAATACACAATACAAGGGTGACAATGGGGAAACAACACAGAGCAACATCAGGCATAGAGAACGAAGATGGCAACTTTGATGATGCAAAAATGACCAATCATCTAGTTAGTCTCTCAGATATTGATTTTAGAGAAAAATATGGAGGTTGTTCACAAAACTCAAAAAAAAGCATAGAACGAGTTGCACAGAACACTAATAAGAATCAAGAGGATACAAACTTACAAATTCAGAAAATTCCAAACTGAAATAACAGGTCAAAGAACAGTTCTGAAAAACTCATAAACAAATGGAAAAAACTCAATGGAAAACCTCTCTAAAAGGGTAACAGCAGCTGAGGATAGAATAAGTGAGCTGGAAGATGAGACACATAACAACTTCACACAGCAGAAAAAATGGAAAATAGCCTTAATGCAAATGATGAGACAATGGAAAAAATAACTCAAAGAAAGTGAACAGATGAAAATAGAAGTATTTGATAAGCTCAGCAGAAACAACTTAATAATCATTGGAGCTCTAGAGACCAAGAAAGAATATCTCCAGGAAGATTCAACAGTCAAGAACATGATTACAGAGAAACTACCAGAGCTAAAGAATGTATGTGACAAAATTCTGCATTCTGCATACCTGAAGTGTACCAACCATAAAAGACCCCAGGAAAAACACTCCAAGACACATCCTAGTCACAATGACGAATCCCACAGATAGAAACAGAATACTGAAATCAGTGAGATCAAAAATGGAAATTACATTCAATGGAGCATCCCTGAGATTTAAAACAAACTTGTCACAAGGAACACTCAAGGCCAGAATGTAGTGGTGGGGCACAGTGACAAAATTCAGTGAAATAAATGCTTCACCTAGAATACTGCACACAGCAAAACTCACTTTCAGATTTGAAGGAAGTATACATAGCTTCATGATAAGCAACAGCTCAGAAACTTTACATACTCAAAACCAACCTTAAAATGTCTACTTTTAGACATGACTTACCAACAGCCACACGAAATTTCTACACAAAGATTGAAAAAATAGCATAGTAATTATATTTCTCAATGACAATGGACTAAAAGCACCCATTAAAAGACACACAGTGGCTAAATGAATTCAAAAACACAATCCAACATTCTGCTGCCTACAAGAAACACACCTGAATAGTCAGAACAAACATAGACTCAAAATCAAATGCTGGAGGAAAATCATCCAAGCAACAATACCCTTTGAAAAAGCCGGAGTGGCCATACTAATATCAGATGACACAAAGATTTTACTCAGAAAAGTTTTAAGGGACAAAGATGAATATTTATTACGAATCAAGGGATATTCACAGCAGGAAGAAATCACTCTCCTAAACATATATGCACCCAATGAGGGACCAGCAACATTTTAATACATTAGTTGACAAACCTGAAAGAAAACATCACTAGCAACAAAATAATAGTGGGAGACCTGAACATGGCCCTTTCAACACTTGATAGGTGAACCAGATTGAAACCCAACAGAAATATACTAGACTTGGAAAGAGAAATGGAAGAAAAAGGCCTAGTATATATTGCTATATATCTTACTATATATTACTATATATTATTCAGTGTACATGGGTCATTCTCAAGGATAGACCACATACTAGCACATAAAAATACCTCCATAAAATCAAGAGGATAGAAATTTTGCAGGAAACTTCGCTGAACACTAGGATCTGAAATTAGATGTGAACTACAAAGTGATACGGAAGAAATACTTTTACAGCTGGAAATTAAACAGCCTACTACTGAACAACTAGTGGGTCAGAGATTAAATCAAAGAGGATCAAAACTTTCCTAGGAACAAATGACACAAACTATCTGAATCTATGGGACACAGAAAAAGAGGTACTTAGAGGAAATTTTATAGCTTTGCAAGCACACATCAGAAAAGAAGGGGCATCCCTGAATATTTTAATGATGCAGCTTATAGAATTTGAAAATGATCAACTGAAAATAGGGAGACAGAAGGAAATAATGCTGAGAGCAGAAATAAATGAAGTGGAAACTACCCAAAAAAACAATCCAAAAGACCAATGAAAGCAGAATTTTGTTCTTTGAAAAAATTAACAAGATTGATAGACCATTGACAAAACTCACAAAGAAAGAGAGGGAGAGAAACTTGATAACCCATATCAGAAATGAAAAGTGGGAGATCACTATGGATACTACAGAGATTCAATGGGTATTCAGAGACTACTTTGAGAAACTCTATGCCAATAAATATGAGAACCTGGAAGAATTCTCATATTTATATATGTATATATAAATATATACATATAAAATCTTGGACTCTTACAACCTTTATGTTGAAGAAGGAGGATGTAGCATATCTAAACACCCCCATCATTATTGAGGAAATTAAATCCATAATCAAAAGTCTGCTCTACAACAAAATCCCAGGCCCTGATGGATAAAAGAATGAATTCTTTCAAACCTTTCAAGAGGATCTGCTACCAATCCAGGCCAGGCTATTTCATGAAATTGAAAAAATGGGAACACTTCCAAATAGATTTTCTTTGAAGTCAACATTACCTTGATACCAAACCCAGATAGAAAAGCTGCCAAAAAAGAAAATTACAGACCAATATCCCTTATGAATGCAGATACAAACTCCTGGAAAATAGGATCCAATGCCTCATCAAGATGATTATACACTATGATCAAGTAGGTTTCATCCCAGGAATGCTAGGATGGTTTAACATCCTTAAATCTATCAACATAATACACAGCATCAACAAGAAGAAAAATAAAAATCACATGATCATATCAATAGACCCAGAGAAAGCATTTGATAAGGTCCAAAACACAATCTTGATCAAAACTCTCAGCAAGATGGGAAGGAAAAAAACCTTTCTCAATATATTTAAGGCCATCTACCACAAGCCAATGGCAAATATTATCCTCAATGAAAAAATTAAAGTCTTTCCTTTATATTCTGGTACAAGACAAGGCTGTACTCTCTCATCACTCTATTCAACATAGTACTGGAAGTATTTGCTATAGCGATTAGGCAAGTAAAAGATATTAAGAGAATCCAGATAGGAAAGGAAGAAGTCAAGCTCTCACTGTTTGCAGTTGACATGATACTCTACTTAGAAAACCCTTAAGACTCTACCAAAAAGGTTCTAGAAACAATATATTCATATAGCAAGGTGGCAGACTACATAATTAATGCACAAAAAATCAAGAGCTTTTTATAACCAATAATGATATGGGGAAATGGACATTAAGAATACAGCCCCACTCACATTAGTACCACACAAACTCGAATATCTTGGCTTCAACTTGACTAAAAAGTTGAAGGATCTATACAAAGAAAACTATAAAACCCTGTTTGAAGGAGTAAGAGAGGACACACGGAAGTGGAAACACATACCCTGCTTATACATTAGGAGGATTAACATTTTTAAAATGGCAATACTCTCCAAACCATTGAAGAGATTTAATGCAATCCCTCTAAAGATATCCAGGACATTCTCCAAAGAAGTGGATCAAATACATTTGAAATTTATTTGGAGCAATAAACACCCTTGAATAGCTAAATCTATCCTTTGGAAAAAGAAAATGAGATGCATTAACTTCCCGAAATATAAACTGTATTACAAAGCAATAGTTATCAAAACAGCATGGTATTGGAATAAAGAGATCTTAAGTGGAAGATCAGTGTAATAGGCTTGAGTACTCAGAGATGTTCCCCAGAATTACTATCACCTTGTTTTATGATAGAGGAGCAAGATATCCTAAATTGAGCAAGAAAGCCTCTTCAACAATTGTTGTTTGCACAACTGTTCAGACACTTGCAAAAAAAGCTAACTCAGACCCCCAGCTAAACCATGTATGAAGGTAAAATCCAAATGGATTAAAGACCTTGAAATCAGATCTGAAACCATAAGGTATATAGAAGAAAATGTAGGTAAAACACTCAATGACATTGAGACTAAAGGCATCTTTAAGGAGGAAACAGCACTCTCCAAAAAAGTGGAAGCAGATATAAACAGATGTGACTGTATTTTTTTAAGCACTATGGTTATAAAAGTGTTCATTGTTCAGTTTAACTCATACAATACACATCATCTTTCACAGTGTCTCCTTCCAGTCACTGATGCCTCCTATTTCTCTCCCACCCCAACCCCCACCCCTGCCCGTCTGTAGGGGAGGCAATTGCTTCTCTCTCTCTTTCTCCCTCTCTCTCTTCTTCTTGACACTGGTTTGAACTATTGTTAATGGAGGGATAAATTGTATGTCACTTTATCCCCTTTCAGCACCAAGTTCTTGTCCAGAGTGGTCTGTTCCAACTATCATTGTTCTAGTAGAGCTTTCTTTTCTCTAGTTACACTCACTGATCTTTGTGCTGAGCTTTCTACTCTGGGCTGAACGTCCAGACTTATCTATATTATCTCTGGATATTATTACCATACTATCTCTTGTTTTTCTTACATCCCACAAATTAATGATACAATATGTATATTATATCTATATATTATATATACATATATTATATGTATATCACTCAAATTCATTTAGATCAGCATAATAATCTCCACATCTATCTATGTATAAGCAAATTTCATGAATTTATTTTTCTTAATGCTACTTAGTTTCCATTGTGTAAATAAACCAGTTTGTTTAGCCACTCATTTGTTGTCAAGCACCTGGGTTGTTTCCATATTCTAAATATTGTAAATAATGCTGCTCTGAACATGAAAGATCAAAGGGCACATTTGTATTGTATTTTTATGTTCCCAGGGTATAACCCTAGAGTGGTATTCCTGGACCATATGGATACTTAATTTCTAGCATTTTGAGGAATGCCCATAATGTTTTCCAGAAAGGCTGGACCAGTCTGCATTCCCATCAGTTGTGAATAAGAGTCCCTTTCTCCCACCTTCATGTCAGCACTGATTATTCTTTTTTATCTTTTTTATTTAAAAGTTTTGATTAC
>PVKC010049469.1:0-10731 GCA_004027635.1 Crocidura indochinensis | reverse complement strand
GGGGTTACTCCTGGTTCCATGCTCAGAAATTGCTCCTGGCAGGCACGGGGGACCATATGGGGCACCAGGATTCGAACCGATGACCTTTTGCATGAAAGGCAAATGCCTTACCTCCATACTATCTCCCGGGCCCCCAAGAAGGAATATTTTGAATTTGAGTTTTAGAAAAGGGAAATAGACACTGAGATGAAAAGGGCTTTTGGATGAAAGTGCTTTTTCTTCTAATTATCTATGATGTGAACACACCCCAAACCAGATCCACAGAACATGCCATTTACTGAGAGACCAGATAAAAAATACAGAGTGCTAGAAAACACTTCCCATTCATTCACATTTCCTGTTGCATTCCTGCAGGAGACAGATTTGTGTTCTTTCTAGAAGAAAGATTCGGTCCAGAGAATGGACTCTGGGGAAGGTTGTGAGCACCAAGATTCTACAGACTGAAAAATGCATTCTCAGAAAGCTTTATGAAGCTATTAACTCTGATGATTGGTTTTATGCGTTTACTAAACTGGGCTAAGGGACATTTCATTTCTGGGGTACCCGTGAAGGTACCAGGGCAGGTTAACATTTAAGTCTTTTAATGTGGGTGAGTATCTTTTAACCTAAAAGGTGAGGAAGGACAGATTGGTCCTCTCAGTTTATGTGGGCATTCACCTCCTCCCATCTTGGGACAGTAGTGCTCTGAATACATGCCTACTCATGAGGGTCATGAGATAAACATTATTCATCTGCTTCTCTGGCCTTCAACCTTGGACTAGAACTTCAACCAGCATACCTGGTTTTCTAGTTTGCAGAGAGCACCTCACATGACTTTTCAGACTCCAGAATTCCTGGTGCCAATCCCTGTAGTAAATCTCCTCAGATAGGCAGAGCTTGATATAGAGCAGAGTTAGAGCAAACATACTAAAAGAAAAAGACTTGGTTTTCTGTGTGACTGCTTAGGGCTGGGTTTTTGAACCATACCCAGCAGTGCACAGGGGTGATGCTTGGCTTCCTTCACATCTCTACATCTCTCTCTCTATCTATCTATCTATCTATCTATCTCTATCTCTATCTATCTATCTATCTATCTATCTCTATCTCCCCCCTCTTGGAATTGGTAATACCAGGGACTGAACTCAGGCCTTCCACATGCATGACCATGCTCTTGATACTATCTCCCCAACCAAGAAACATGCTTCTCTTCTACCAAATGCTGTTGGTTCTATATATGTGGAGAACAGTGAATGATGTGCATTGTTCACTGATCAAGAATTAGATTATATAATTGCAATAATTTTAAAAGATTTTCCTATTGGCCATATTTAAATTTACAACCAGCTGGCATTATTTATTCCAATATCTGCACATCGGTCTTCTCAATGATTTTGCAAGTGTAATGATAATGATGCTGGAATGAGTCTCTATCTGGATGATGCTAGTTCTTGAGGGGAACTTTGGAAATGTGTGTGTTTCTGGACATACAAAAACTGGAAGAGGCACCACTGAGTCTTAGTGATCAGGAGCCATGGATGTATGAGGCTCCACTGATGGACTCACATAATTCTACATAAAGTTAATCAGACCAGCTTTATGAGAGCTTATTTTAGGGGGAAAAAATCTAGTTAAATACCAGTTCTTTGCCACTGAACAGTGCTGGTAACATTATCAGAAAATCTAATGCGTTGAGTTGCAATAAATAAATAAATAAATAGATAAATAAAAGTGAATGTTACTCAACTGAAATTTTATAACAGGATAGTGATATTATATAAATAATTAATACTTATTACTAACATATGTTTAAAGAATCAACTTGTGAGAAAATACCATTTTTGAATTACTAGAAACAGAAACAAATAATTTTTCAAATATTAGATCCATGAAGCAGTTATTATGAGTTTTAGGGAAAAAATATTTTTTCTAATGAAAAAAGATTGTCAATTGTTCACAATCAGATTTCTCACCAATAATGTTAGTGTAAAGTTCCACCAAACTGTGTATAATATTTATTCAGTTTCTTAGTACAATCAAGAGCATCTTTTAGACTATACAGTGTCAGTGAAGATTCTTGTGTGTATAACATCCTCAACATGGATTGTGGCACCTACAAGGAAAGTTTTGTTATATTATTTGATGCAATTATTTATATCTTATTCAATAAAAAATTAATAGCAAAATGAAGTGGTGTCACATGCTACACATTTTGCAAATATATATTGTTTGGGAGGTTAATAAGGTCTGCATTAAGGTACAAGGAATCGTGAGGCCAGAGAGACAATATGGCAAGTAGGGCACTTGCCTTGCATGCAGCTAACCCAGGTTCAATCCCCTGCATACATATAGTCTCCTGAGCACCTTTAGGAATAACCTCTGAGCAAAGAACCTGAGTAAGCCCTGAGTATTTCCGAGTATATCCCAAAAGGCATTTTTCAAAAAGAATTTGAAGGAATCAAATAAATTTTGATAAAATATTAAATATCATAATGGGCTTTCGTCATAGACATGTGTTACTTTAGCCAAAGAATTGTCAAGCTTTTATCTTGGCAGCAGTTAGATAAGAATATCACTCTCATTTAGATGCTATTTTAAAAGATTATAGTTCAGTCACATTCACCAAATGACAGGTAAATTCTCTCCTGCTAAGTCCCCAGACATTGCAAATAAGTGCTGGCACTAATATAATAGTGTGTGAATTATTTTCTAAGGCATTGTCAGAGAGAGAGAGAAATAATGGCAGGCTGCTACGGCAGACACTAGTGCAAACTAGGACACAGATAACTAGCACCCTATCTTTGCAATCATGCTGAGAGACTTTGTGACTAGAGAATTCAGTTGTCACACCCTCATCAGTCTGGTTTTTTATAATATAAGGAGTACATAAGATATGAGAAAGACCACACACATGACTTCCATCACGGTATGTTGCAATTGTTCTAATTTATTACTTATTTCCAAGTGTGTCTAATTTATAAGTTCAACTGATGACAGTATCAAAAAATAAACCTGGTAAGATTTTAATATCGTCTTGGAGGTTCTTGGAAATAGTGCCCCCCCATGAAATAGGTAAAGGGATATTTGTCTCTGCTCCCAGTTTCTAGCACAGAGCTCCTAGAACCCCTAATAATCTCCTAAGTTATAAGTATAGGATGAGCATTTTCTATTCTAATGTTGATCTTTGGAACCGTAACACAGACCTCCAGAAGCCCCTGACTTTCCAGAGAAACGGGAATGTTTTTATTCTAAGTAGGTGGTTCTTGATGGGCTTTTTGATAGTTCAGGATGGAGACGGCTCATCAGGAGACAGGGTCATGATCAGTAACTTGTAGTTACTCCAGAGAGGACAAAGGGACTAGAGATGAAATAATAGTCATTACTCAGGTAATGGCTGACCATGCTTCTAAGATAAACCTGCAGAGAGTTGCATCTTGACAGACACATCCTCATGGTGGATAATACACCCCAACTCTGATGGGTCAGGGTCCCTGTGTTCAGTACTCTCTCTTCCCAGCTGTCTCTTCACCTGGTGGTTTTTCTGTCTACTTTGTCCGTTATTATATGAATAATATATCACTTTTCTTGATAGAGACTCTGGGTTTCTTTTCATTGTCTGATCCATTTAGACTTCTCATTTTTGTATCTTTATATTTAAATGGTTTTGTATCTTTAAATTTCTCATGAAAGCAGATGATCCTGTATCTGTCTTCTCTTTTTTTCTTTTTGGTTTTTGGTTTTTGGGCCACACTCAATGATGCTCAGGGGTTACACCTGGATATTCACTCAAAAATAGCTCCTAGCTTGGGGGACCATATGGGATTCCGGGGATCAAACCAGGTTCGTCCTGGATCAGCCACATGCAAGGCAAAAGCCCTATCACTGTACTATCGCTCCAGCCCCTGTCTTTCTCCTTTTGATTCACTTTACCTCTCAACAAATCCTTCCTTTTCAATATGCAATAAATGTAGGTGTGCATCTTCCCTTACACATTAATGTTTTTGTGTTCCTAGGTAGATGCCCAAGAGTAGGATCTACTGGCACATTTGGAAATTCTAGTTTTAATTTTTTTTTAGAGTCTCTGTACTGTTTTCTATAAAGGCCAAACCCAATGGCATTCTCACCATCAAAAAGTAAGTCTCTTCAGTAGAAATAAGGACTGGAAGGACCAACCACAATATGAAGTTTACCACAAAGAGTGGTGAATTCAGTTAGAGAAATAACTGCACTGACAACTATCATGACACTGTTAATGAGTGAGAGAAGCAGAATGCCTGTCTAGAATACAGGCAGGGAGTGGGGGAGGAGAGAAATGGGGAGCATTGGTGGTGGAAATATTGCACTGGTGAAGGGGTGGGGTTTTTTTAAATGAAACCTTACTACAAACATGTTTGTAATCATGATGCTTAAATAAATATATTAATTAAAAAAGTAAATAAGTCACGGAGGCTGGAGAGATAGCAAGGAGGTAAGGAGCTCATCTTGCCTGTAGAAGGTCTATGGTTCGAATCTTAGTATCCCACATGGTCCCCTGAGCCTGCCAGGGGCGATTTCTGAACTTGGAGCCTGGAGTGACCCCTGAGTGCTGCCGGGTGTGACCCAAAAACCAAAATAACAAAAAACAAACAAAAAAAAAGAAAGAAAAAGTAAATAAGTCACTTTCTAAGATATTCTCAAGCACTGTTGGTTTCCAGACTCTTTGATGAAGGTCATTTTCTCTGGTATAAAGTGATATATCATGAGAATTTTGATTTGTATTTTCCCTGATAATTAGTAATGATTAACATTTTATATCCCTTCTGACCCCTTTATTGTTGTCCAATAAGTAGGGTATCTTTTAAATTTAGCTATCATTTCTTTCTCAATAAGAACCTTTTTTGTTTGCTATAGTCACATTAATTTATTTCTGCTTTTTTTTGCCTTGAAATTGTCTCATGAAAATTCCTCTAAGTTCAATATTATAAAAAACATTAGCAATGTTTTCTACAATGTATGGATACATGTTTAATGTTAAGAGCTTTAATTTGTTTAAATAAAATTTTTTGTGCAGAGTGAGATAGGGATCTAGTTTCATTTCCTCTATAATGAGGCACTAGATAAGAATATCTATTCTCATGACTGTTATACAACACAGTAGTGTAAATTTTGGATACAACAATTAGCAAAAAAGAAATTAAGGGATTCCTATTGGTAAAAAGAGTCATACTATCTCTAAAGATGACATTCATAGAAAGCCCTAAAGACTTTACAATAAGATTCCTAGAAACAACAAAATCATGTAGGTTACAAAATAAAGACACTGAAATCTAAAACCCTCTTATATGAAAACAATGATATAGAGGAGAACAAAAACTATTTTAATTACATTTATGAGGACAGAGAGATTGAATAGGAGTAATGTCACTTATCTTGCATGCAGTGAATTCTGTTTCAGTGCTTATTACCCATGTATAGCCCAAGAGTGACTCCAGAGCACAGAGCCAAGAGTAGTCCTTGAGCATTATTGTGAGGTCTAAAAAGCAAACAAAAATAAATATAATGTAAATTCCATCACCAACCATATATCATATGATTGAATTTTTTTTATATATACATAATCTCTTTCACCTTCTCTTCTACAAAACCCCACCCAAGTTTCTTCAAAATATAAGGCTGAGACTTTGTACCTTTAGGCATATATTTATCTATATTTAGTTGGTTCTAGCTACAAAGTCTGGGTAAGGGTATTTTGAGTTTTTTGGTTTGGGGGCAACATCAGGCAAGGCTTACTCCTGGCTCTGTGCTTAGGGGTCACTTCTATGAGGTTTTAGGGAATGAACTTAAATTGACCTCATACAAGACAAGTGTCCTACCTGTTGTCCTATTGCTTCAGTTCCACAAAGTCTGTTTTTATTGTCTCTCCTATACTACATCTTTAAAAGTGAAGGTCTTAAAAATCATTTTATAAGCAGATGATCTAGAATAAACAATTTAAGTGAATTTATATTAAACCCTGTGAAATCGGTAAAAAAAATTAATTCAAACAAAACAATGAGCAATATGTACAAGATAGCTCCAAGCTTTCATGTCAAAAATGTTTATGACAGGGGCCCGGGAGATAGCATGGAGATAAGGCGTTTGCCTTTCATGCAAAAGGTCATTGGTTCGAATCCCGGTGCCCCATATGGTCCCCCGTGCCTGCCAGGAGCAATTTCTGAGCATGGAGCCAGGAGTAACCCCTGAGTACTGCCGGGTGTGACCCAAAAAAAAAATGTTTATGACCATAAAAAATATAAGAAAAAAAAAGAAAGAACTATATTATTGGAATAAAAACAGACCCTCAGATCAGTAGAATAGACTAAACTATTCAGAAAATGCTCCCCAGATATGCAATCAATTAATCTTTGATAAAGGGACAATAAATGCAAAATGGAGCAAGCAAGTAAAACCTCTTCAACAAGAGGTGTTGGGACAACTGATCGGTCACTTGCAAAGAAACCAACTCAGATGTCCGCCCTCCACAAAGGTCAAATGCAAATGGATTAAAGACCTTAATATCAGACCTGAAACCATAAGGTATATAGAACAACACATAAGTAAAACACTCCATGACATCGAAACTAAAGACATCTTCAAAGAAGAAACAGCACTCTCCAAACAAGTTGAAGCAAGAGATAGACAAATGGTACTATATTAATCTGAGAAGCTTCTGGACCTCAAAGGAAATAATGCCTAGGATATAAAAGCCACCCACAGAATGGGAGAAGCTATTCACCCAATACCCATCAGATAAGAGGCTAAGATATACAAGGTACTGACAGAATTGAACAAGAAAAAACATCCAACCCCATCAAAAAATGGGGAGAACAAATGAACAATTTCTCAAAGAAGAAATACAAATGGCCAAAAGGCCATGAAAAAATGCTCCACATCACTAATCATCAGTCAAAACAACAATGAGGTACCACACATAACAAAGAACAAGAACAATCAGTACTGGCAGGGATGTGAGGAGAAATAAACTCTCATTCACTGCTGGTGGGAATGCCATCTAGTCCAGCCCTTATGGAAAACAATATGGAGCTTCCTCAAAAAAGCTATACCACTTCTAGGAATATACCCTAGGAACTCAAAAATGCAATATAAAAAATCCCTTTCTCACACCTATATTCATTGCAGCACTATTTACTATAGCCAGACTCTGGAAAAAATCAAGATGCCCTCCAACAGTAATTGTGGTATATATACACAATGGAATATTATACAGCTGTCAGGAGAAATGAAGTCATAAAATTTTCCTATACATGGGTGTACATGGAATCTATTATGCTGAGTGAAATAAGTCAGAGGGAGAGATCTACGGGTTTTCAGAAAAATAAGACATTGAAATAATTCTCAGAGGTGAGGGCCAGAGGGCTGGCTCAATATATGAAGCTCACCTCAAAAAGTGTTGAGTGCAGTTAGAGAAATAACTATGCTGAGAACTATCGTAACAATGTCAGTGAGTGAGGGATGTAGAAAGTCTGTCTCAAATACAGGTTGAGGATGGAACAGGGAGGAGATGGAGGCATTGGTGACAGAAAGGTTGCACTAGTGAAGGGGGTGTTCTTTATGACTGGAATTCAACTACAATCATGTTTGTAATCACTGTTTAAATAAAAAAATTTTAAAAATAAAATTGTAAGTTATAAAATAAACTTATAAAAATTTAAAAAAAGAAAGAAAGAACTATATTAGGGCTAGAGAAATAGCACAATTAGTAAGGTGTTTGCCTTGTATGCAGCCGACCTGGGTTCGATCCTTGGCATCCTGTTCAGGGTCCTCTGAGCCTGTCAGGAGTAAGTTCTAAGCACAGACCCAGGAATAACCCCGAGCCTTGCCGAGTGTGGCACCAAAACAAACAAAAATCTATATTAAAAATTTAATCATGAAAAATCAGAGTAGCTGCTTTACTTTCTCCCTTAACATTTTTCTACCATAAAAAGATACAATTTTTCCACCATAAAAAGAATTTGGGGGGGGGGCTCACACCCAGCAGTGCTCAGGGATTACTCCTGGCTCCATGCTCAGGATTCATGCTGGGATTCGAACCAATGACCTTCTGCAGGCAAGGCAAACGCCTTACCTCCATGCTATCTCTCAAGCCCCACATTAAAAGAATTTAAATAAGTTTCTTAAATCATTATTTATGTGCTCTAGTCACACCATTTCTTCCTAAAATCTTTTTTGTTTTTTACATAACCCCTCTCATTTCCCCCAAATCAAAAAGAATCTTTCCTGCTGGACTTTCTCTCCCTCTCAGCATGTTCTCTGGCTTGTGGAGGCCTAGCATTCATCAGTCTCCAGGACATCTCAGCATTGATGTGCTCAACAGCTAAGTGATGTTTACAGGCATCCATTATTTTTGCCTAAGCCTGTTTATGCCAGTTGTATTTGTCATTGTTATTCTGTTATTTAATTAGATAGCATGTAAATAGGTTAATAGCAACCAGAGTAAACTGTTGTCTCTAAGAACCAAGTAGAAAGTTTTAAAAAAAAAGACTCCATAAAATCCCATCGGTCTCTCCAAAAAAGAGAGACAGACAAACAGAGAGAGCCATTTCCTATCCTCAAGAAGATCAGAATCCAGTAGATTTTCTCTTGTTTTTTTTTTAATAACTACCATAGAACCTAAACTTTAGTTTACAGAGACATCACTCAAGGACCTTACCCAATAAGTGTACTTGTTATACTGTAGACTGTTTTATGTTATAAATCAGAACGCCCCATTCCTAACTAGTAAGATGTAGTCTTGACTAGACTTTGAAGGAAATATGTGGTGCTTGAGACATAAAACTTAATCAAAACCGGGTAAGTGGTTTGAATCATATTCACTTTGGATTCTCAGTTCCAGTTTGCCCTGAAAATAAGATAGATTGCCTTCTTAAATTCTTTGACTTTTCTTTGTTCTTTGAACAGTGACATGCAATACTTTCCAGTAGTTCTAATCACAGGTACATATCTCAAAGTACTCATGATGCTCTTTCCCCAAAAGACACATTCTAGAATGCTGAGAGCTTGGTTTTTCTTAAAAACAGAAAAGTGGTAAAATAATCCCTGAAAGTCCTTTGACAGGAGAGTAAAGAAGTATAGTTTAATAGTACATTAGAATGTTAGAATGTTCTGAATTCACATACATGAATGTACTCCAGGCATAAAACAGCAGAAAAATCTTAGGAGCAGAAATTTTAATGTAAAACAATTTTTTGCTGACTTCAAATGGTATAATATTTTTTGTGTTTTTCTTTACTTAAATATACACTGATGATTAAAAGGTAAAGAATAAAAAATTACAGAGTAGTCAATACCTAATGATAGGGAAACAATTGGTTAGGAGAAATGAGTAAAATATAAATTAGGTAGGAGTTTTGGTAATTATCCATAATGTGATTTAGATCATGGGTTATTATTAGTTATGCCATATTTCATTTATATATGATCTAATATAATACATATTTAATATGTTTGTATTTAATATACTATTAAATTAGTATTATATTTGAAAAAAGTAAAAGATATAATCTCATAATATTTTCTAAATAATTATATACTTTTCTGAGAGATGGTATCATGGGTAGGATGCTTACCTTGCTGTGGCTGACCTAGGCTTCATTCTTTTTTCTTTTTAAGTTTAACACTTTAATCCTTCTGCCAACAAGATTCCCCAGCCTGGCCAGCCAGGGGCCATCCCCTGAAGGAGATGAGTCCCACCCAAGGTCATGATGAGGATTATATAGGGAAGGAATATAGGGAAGTTCCAGCTCTCTGATGATCCTTAAAATAATTGGCTCTTGTCTAGGGGTATCTTCCTACTGCTCCCTTGTCCTTCCCTGAATGGCTACTTGGTACAGCCAAGTAGGCACGGTCTCTGGAAATAGGCTT
Organism: Crocidura indochinensis; assembly: GCA_004027635.1. Classification (NCBI taxonomy): domain Eukaryota; kingdom Metazoa; phylum Chordata; class Mammalia; order Eulipotyphla; family Soricidae; genus Crocidura; species Crocidura indochinensis. Next base: position 855 of record PVKC010049469.1, on the reverse strand, counting down.
CTGAAGCCCCAGCATGTAGCTCACATCATGTGGTCCTTACAAAATGGTGTTTCTCCCTGCTCAGAACCTAAGAAGAAGCCTGTCATATGGCTTTTACAAAATGGCGTCCCTCCTTATTCAAAATTCTGGTCCTAACATTCCCTCCTCTTCTTATGGACCTGAGTCAAATCTTTGACTCTCCTTGAGGTTCTTTATCTTTGTCCCTGCTTGTGAGTACAGAATGGGACCTTAGCACTAGCATCTTAATCAGGGAGGTTTTCCAGGTTCCATTCTTAACACCACAAATGGCTCCCCAAACTCCACCTGGAGCGCTCATAAGCAACTCGTATTGAGGACCCAAAAGCAAAACGGGAAAATGGGCCTCCAACATTGACTAACTGCTATGAATGTCCCAGTAATGTGATACTCTTCCAACATCTTTAGTGAAGAATCATTTAATTTGTTTATTCAACATGTATTAAAGGAGTGCATTGAATCAGGATTGATGCTCATTATTGAGAATTAAAAGATAAATAAATCCTTGACTTTACAGTCTTGCATGAGAAATCTGACCTAATTACAAATCTGCATGAATAGCACCCCTGAACCTTGGTTCCTATTTATGGAGCTGGCATGGTTTTCTGCACTAGCACCAGGAATCATTGATCTACTATGGGGAAGACTGTCCTGGCACCAACTTGCTACAGAGTAGGTTCCGGTGACACCCTGACTACTTGGAAATAGCAACAACTCACTTTCAGGGTGGGTTTCCCTACATTGCCACCTAACGGTGAGATGAAACCAGAAGATACTACATGACACTCTGAGTTTGAAGTAGGATCTGTGCAAAATCCAAGATCTCTAATAACAGAAATA
>PVKC010049468.1:0-10729 GCA_004027635.1 Crocidura indochinensis | reverse complement strand
GAAAAAAAAAAAAGAAATAGCTCCTGGCAGGCACGGAGGACCATATGGGACACCGGGATTTGAACCAACCACCTTTGGTCCTGGATCGGCTGCTTGCAAGGCAAACACCGCTGTACTATCTCTCTGGGCCCTATTCCTATCTTCTTAGGCTTCCGAGTCTGAGCTGTGATTTACATGGGTCTTTGGTATCATCTCTGGAGACTCCATATTGTCAACAGACACTTGAGATTCCAATCTGAAATTTAAAATCCCCCACTCTCAGCCAAAGCTTTGGAGAACACGCTGATTTCATGCAGTGAAAGGCAGGGCATACAGTGGTGTAATTAAATGGTTATTTTTACAGGCACCTGCTTCACTCACTGATCAATCCAGGGTCTATGAAGTTGGACTGAGAGTGGAAGGATATTTTGCCAAACAAGGGGAGGACCTATATTGATCTAAATTTTGATCGTTCCATTTCCCTTTGTGTTGTAACGAACAGTATGAAGTAAACTTGTTTGGCCTGTATGAAGGCAGGCTATGGTGATATGTGGGAAATTGGAGAGAGTCACACTGGTGGTGGGATTGGTGTTGGAACATTTAATACCTGAAACAATTGTATTATGAACCACTTGGTAAATAATCATGTTATAAAAAAATAATAAGAGAAAAAGGAGATCATCCTGCCCTTATCTTAGACTGGTAGGATAAAATGTGGATGCACCACTTAGTAATATAAAGCTTGATTTCTCTTGACCCAGCTCATCCTGGTCTCTGAGGCCTTCGCTCAGGGTGAGCTCCCTGTTATTTCAGTTTTGTCTAGGAAGCACCAATCTAAGTCCTCCCCACCATGTCCTCCCAGGATAGTTCAGCAGCCAGGACAAAACAAATACAATACAATAAAATTAAAAACATGAAATGATCAAAACTAAGGTCAACAAAGGTCAATCTGATATGGTTGCTCTCTATCCATGGTGTTACTAAAATCAGTGTTTAAGGATTTGGTTGGAGCTAATAGAGCCTTCTGTGTTACTGTTCAGATTCACTGAGGTTGGCAGATATAATAATAATACTATAACTTTCCCATAAACTGTGAAGCTCAGTATTTATAGATCTAAGACAAATTTGATGTCTTGGAATTTTGATAACATTAATTCACAGAGCTGGGTTGCTTCCATTAGGGGATATTGGAGGTGGCATTAGGCTGTTCTGAGTTCATGTAGTAAAAGGAATATGCCTCACCCATATTTTCTGAGAAGGCCACAAAGGAATCAGGCCTGGACTTGTCTACCTGGGAAGTATTGGTGGTCATTATTTTCTTTTGGAGCTTGGTGGAGAAGTCAAAGCTGTTTCTATGCTGGGAAGATGGTGACTGCAGACAGGGCTGCTGGGTTTTCTGGTGGCAGGGTGGGTGTAGGGCCAAATCCCTTTTAACAGGAAAGACACAGAGTTTTCAAACCTGTACTTGGATCACACCTGTTAGGATTTAGCTGCTCATCTTATTTGATTTCAGTCACAAGTTGGACTGTTTATGTCAGAGGGTATATAGGATGTGGCATTGAGCTTCAGAGGTTCATGCATAAAGGGAATCTTCCTTTGGCTGACTTATTGCACACAAATCTCTGACTTCAGCTTCAGATAAGGTGGCCTTTGCTCTTGGCACCAGCCCAGGAGGAAATACATTATTCATTCTGGCACCTACTGGCCTGCATCCAACCCTTTTCTGCAACCAACCCTATTCCCTACAAATACCATTTCTGTGACTACGCTAATAAGCTGGCCATTTTGAGGACATGTCTTCTTCCTGCAAGTTTCTTGTAAATAAATTTCTTTTTCTGCCTCTCTTTTTATCTCCTGATGGCCTATCTGAGCAGGTGTATGTGTGCAGGAATAAATATTGGTGTGTATTTAGGTGTGTTTGGCCACATGGACATATGTGTGTGTGCAGGTTAGTTTGAAGTTATATGTTTGTGTGTGTGCACTCAAAATCATGAGTGCTTTGATTTTTTTGAAGACCAGAATTCTATGCACATGGCTTGGAACTGGACCTTGGCCATTACAAGGAAACATAATATAAAGAGTGCTTTGGAAAAGATCAGCGTGCAGGTGTCCCAGGAAAAAATTTTGTTGGGGAGACCCAGCTTGGGTGTTATGCCAATGCCAGCACTGAGTGGAGAGGAGGAGAGAGTGAGGACTCAGAGTGGGTTGGTACTGTGGGAAGATCTGAATGTAAGGCTTGGTCCTTGGAAGGTGGAGATACTTCCTAGCCATGCTCCAATTCAGGAGCTTGGTAGAAGTATCTGCAAATTATGTAAGCAGTGCTCTGGCGAGAATCACATAGATCTCATTTTTAGAGAGCAAAGTTCTGGTTAGTCCAGCACAGTTCAGGATGTGCCAGGGAATATCTTTTGATCCTGTGCAACCCTCATTACTTCACACAGCATAGTTGGGCATTGTTTGGAATCACTTGGTCTCCTTGATGTTAACTAGATACTGATCATTTACAATCAAGGGCAGAGTGTCTAACTTATGCCTTGTTCTATTTCCTCCAGATAAAATTGCTAATGTTTGTGTGTATGTGTGAGCATGTGTGTGAGGTCTGTGTGCACACAGGCAGATGTGTATTTAGATATATGTGTGTGCTGGTATGTATGCCCAGGTATAGATACTCAGATGTATGCATACATGAATGTGTCTATCTGAGCAGGTGTATGTGTGCAGGCATAAATATAGGCATGTGAACATAGGTATGTATGTTTGTCCACATGGGTACATATGTATGTTCAGGTAAGTGTGAAGTTATATGTGTGTGTGTCTGTTCAGAATCATGAGTGCATTGCTTGGAAGGTTGAGGTCAGATCAGGCTAAACTAAGTAACTTGGGGTAAGTTACTTTCCTGGGGATCCAGTTCCCCTCTTTCCTCCCCAAAGCTCACATTACTGTTTTGTAATTGTTTCTGTTGCATTTTTACATGAAGATAAATGAGAGAGGAAATATGATCCCAATATTTTGCATCTCTAATAAACAAAAGTACTAATCTATGTGTGCCACCCCAAGCTTTAATTACATTCTTAGAGAGATCTTTCTTGTAGTGTAAGATATGTGGTCTCCAAAGAATACAAGAAAAAAATAACTAGGAATTTCTCTTTTTGTCTAGGAATTTGAGGGCTACGTCAATGCTTCTGGGGAGCATGGGGTTGTGGTCTTCTCCATGGGCTCCATGGTCTCAGAGATTCCAGAGAAGAAAGCCAGGGAAATTGCTGAGGCCTTGGGCACAATACCTCAAACGGTAAGAAAACCTTAGACGCTTCTTAGTATCTTCATGAAGATTCTATCCCTAGCGTGGGGGTCAGAATGATTTCCATAACTGAATTTTAAGCAAAACTCTTTTTCCCTGCCATAGCACTTGTCCACTTGTCCCCAAGTTCTCTGAATAATTTCACTAAGGCTACTCAGTGGTACCCCATTTCACCTCACGTAGAAGTCTCATTTACTCTAAAAGACATAGACGTTTAGTAAGGAATGTAATGTTTATAAAGCAAGCCAGTCAGATAACTTTTTTTCTTCAGCAGGAAGATATTGGATTTATTCTTCAAATACCTTTTTTTGAAGTTGTGTAGCTATCTTATTAAATTGACGCTGTCTGGACCTGCAGAAAAGCATTGATACCCTTCATGTACAGCTTGATAACTTTTCACAAATTCACAGAATTCCACCAGCCCCCAGAAGTCTTCCCCATCACCTCAGCAGCAGTCTCTGACAAGGATCTGCTCATTCAGAAGAGAAGGTGCTCTGGCTGCTGTAACAATATTTTACAAAGTCACATTATGGTCTTTCTCTGTGCTTTTTGTCTCTACAAGGTTCTTTGGAGATACACTGGAACTCCACCCTCAAATCTTGCCAAGAATACAAAACTTGTCAAGTGGCTGCCCCAGAATGATCTGCTTGGTACGTGGGGAGGGTTTGATGTGCAACTCAAACCAAGATTAAATTCAAAAAGAGACTTCTGTCCAGATGTTCTGAAGGATCATATAACTGGGAAATATAATGGCCAGTGGACCTGGCCTTGCTCCTTACCTAGTGAGGTGTCTTCACTCATTTTCTTCGGCAAAAGACATGATGGACAAACATATGGAGTCCTTTTGGGTGGTGATGATGGATATTGGGTTAATTCTCAGGGGCTGTCCTTGATTCTGTGCTCAGATGTGACACTAACTGTGCTAGGGGGCTATATGCAGTGCTGAGGATTCATCTGGGACCAGGTGCGTGCATGGCATGTGTCTTGCCCATATTCTCTCTCTCCAGTCCCAGTATGGAGTCTTTAAAAAGTGAAAATTTTGGGGTTAGAGCAGTGGCACAAGTTGTACGGCATTTGCATTGCATGCGGCTAACCTAGGACAGACCGTGGGCTGATCCCCAGCATCCCATATGGTCCCCCAAACCAGGAGTGATTTCTGAGCTCATATCCAGGAGTAAACCCTGAGTGTCACAGAACATTTGGGTGTGGCCAAAAACAAAATGCAATAAAAATAATACAATAAAATAGAAGTGAAAACTTTGATGATGTCAGATTGTGGGTCTCAGTGATCTGACTTTGTGCTTCTCAGGTCACCCCAAGACGCGTGCCTTTATTACACATTCTGGCTCCCATGGAATATATGAAGGAATATGCAACGGCGTGCCCATGGTAATGCTGCCTCTCTTCGGAGACCAGATGGACAATGCAAAACGCATGGAGACCAGGGGAGCTGGTGTGACTCTGAATGTCCTGGAAATGACTTCAGAAGATTTATCTAAGGCCCTGAAAGCTGTCATCTATGATAAAAGGTACAAGGGAAGTCACACAGAAACATGGTCTTATTTTTGAGGAGTCATCCCATGCACATAAGATACTAAAATGTGAAAATAGGGGACCTGAGAGATAGTATACAGAGAGAAAATTTACTTCACTTGCAGCCAACTTGAGCTCAATCCCTGGCATCCCATCTGGTCCCCTGAGTACCACCAGGAGTGATTCCTGAGTGCAGAGCCAGAAGTAAGTCCTGAGCACCACCAGATGTGACCCCTGATAAACAAAATCAAAAACAGAAAAACCAGCACTGAAACTAGAGATAAAAATGAGTCCAGAGTTTTGTGGGACTTGAGTGGGATCATGTGATAGCATGCAGGCAAAATTCCAAGGCCCCTGTGCTCAAACTCTGGCTTCTAAAATGATTCAATAGAAGAAAGCATCTGATCAAATGGCCTCTGACATTTATTTCATTGCTGCCAAGCTCACTTAGAGTAAGCTGGTTGGAATCTGTGGACAGATCAGAAGGCCACTCAGTGGTGGGACACACTTCTGGGACCACAACACACAAAATTTTATGAGATAATTGACAATCTACAGTGATTTTATACCCAACAATAATGTGCACAGACATAAGTGAGAATGTGTATATGTAGGCGTACATGCTGGTAGAGGAACACATATGTGAATCTGTACATGCCTGCACATGCTCGAATGAAGTACATCAACTCACAGGTGTGTATATACATGTGTACATATATGTATGTGTGTGGGTACATAAGCATGTCAATTTACTCAGATGAAGCAACTCAAGTTGTTTCATTTTGAAGAAAGGCCTCAGGGATTGAGGTGTGTAAAAGCAGGAGAGTGTTCAGATGGGAGGTGACATTACCTAGGGGTTCACATTAACCTGGACAAGGAGAGAAGGGGGTGACATGAGGACTTATTGCAAATCCTGCATGCTTTCATATGGGGTGCCAAGGGAGAGAAGTGCCTTGCCTATGGGACTGTGCTTGAGGGCAGCCTTCCCAGAGGAGGGGGTGTAGTTTTCATTCCTTCATTCCAGCAATATTTCTGGAAGCCCATGTGCCAGGCCAGGCCATTCTGTGCACATGCCCCAACAATGAAAACTCTCTCTTCATGTTAACAAAACTCATTCCTGAGCTTCATGTAAGTAACAGACATGGATCTGTTTCAGACACAGTCCACTTATTTTTATTTTTTTAAATAACTGTTTAAATTGAATAACTGTGGAATACACATTACAAAGTTGTTCATGATTGAGTTTCAGTCATACAATGTTCTACACCCTTCACCAGTGCACATTTCCTATGACCAATGTTCCCATTTTCCCTCCTCCCTGCCCTCTTCTCCTGCCTGCCTCTGTGGCATGTTTCTCTCTCTCTCTCTCTCTCTCTCTCTCTCTCTCTCTCTCTCTCTCTCTCTCTCTCTCTCTCTTCCCCCTTCATCCCCCCTTGTCTTCTTTTGTTTTCACACCACCTCTTGTAACTTCAGAAAAACTTGGTTCAGGTCCTTTGTATATTATTTCTTTTGAAAAAACATAGATTGCTCAGTTCACTAATAAGCTAGCTCTTCATTGGAGCCTGCTTTAACTGACTGTACATCTTTATGTACACAATGCCCTAGCTTGACTCCCTATGTAAAAGAAAAAGAAATGGACAATGAAAAAGGGCAGATTATGCACCAAAGACAGAAATCCTGAAATTGGTTTTTCAACTCCCAAAGCTTAATTTCATGAATAATTTCATAAAAGAAATATATTAACTGATTTATGATTCACTATTAATATTATCTTCTAAGAGTGTATACAAATTAGATGAACATGTTTAAAGGCATCAAAAATAATAATTACCCCCGAATAAGTATCTTATTTTCTTTCCTCTGTTCATCCCTCCTTCCCCCAATCATCAATCTTTCTCCCTCCCTCCCCTCATTCCACTCCTTCCTTCTTCCCTTTCATATGCCCTTTTCTTCCTTTCTTCCTTTTTTATTTCCTTTCATTTTGCTTCCTTCATTCTATTTCCTTTCTTCCTTCTTCTGTTCCACCCTTCTGCCCTTTTAGTTTCATTCCTTCCTTTTATTTCCTTCCTTTATCCATCTATCCTTCTTTTCTTCTATCTTTGTATTCATTCCCTGCCTATCTTGTTTTTAACTACCTTTCCCTTCCTTCCTTCTTTCCTTCCTTCTTTCCTTCCTTCTTTCCTTCCTTCCTTCCTTCCTTCCTTCCTCCATCCCTCCCAATCCCTCCCTTTTCCCCCTCCCTTTCTCTCCCTCCCTCCCTCTCCTCTCCCTCCCTCTTATTTTCCCTTTCTCCCTCCATCCCTCCCAATCCCTCACTTTTCCCCTCCCTCCCTCCCAATCTCCCTTCTTTCCTCCCACCCAACCTTCCTTTCCTCGCTCCCTTCCAATCTGGCCTCGGTTTGCTAATATTTTTTTTAGAAGAAGATGAATGTATGTATGCTTTGTGAGCATATAAAAAACTTTCTTGCTTGCTTATAACAGAAACAGTATTTCTATGGGACAGCATTCCCCCACTCATAACTAGCACAAAGCCTAGCCTCAAACTTTTCAGGCTCTCATGCATCTTTGTCTCTGTGTTTAGCTACAAGGAAAACATCATGCGTCTCTCCAGATTGCACAAGGATCGCCCCATAGAGCCCCTGGACCTGGCTGTGTTCTGGGTGGAGTTTGTCATGAGGCACAAGGGCGCACCGCACTTACGCCCTGCTGCCCACGACCTCACCTGGTACCAGTATCACTCTCTGGATGTGATTGCCTTCCTCTTGTCCATCGTACTGGGCGTTCTCTTCATCACCTACAAGTGCTGTGCCTTCGGTTGCCGGAAGTGCTTCGGGAAGAAAGTGCGTGGGAAGAAAGCCCACAAGTCCAAGACAAATTGAGAAGGGCTGCAAGGTGACAGGCAGACCTCATCACTGTCCACTCCTCAGAAATGACCTGTGTCATTAATTTTGTCACCCCGGGGTAGTTTAATGGAACTAAGCCAGCAAATCTTGAGCCATAGATTACTAGTGGCCATTGGACACATTTCCTGCGCCTCCAGTTACTCCAACCTGGATCACACTTGGAAATTTTTACTTGACCTCTGAGAAGTCTGGGAAGGTCTCCAAGCATGTTCTGACACAAAAATGGGATCAGTTGGGGGTTGTGGTTGTCTCTACCTTGGATGAAAGTCCTGATATTATCTCCTGGCTTTAGAGAGGCCTGAAATGGAACCAATAATGACAGGTGGCATCAAACTTCCTAGATGTCGGTTGCTACTAGAAAAATAAAATAAAATGAAATGAAAAGCTACTCCCTTCTCTAGAGTAAGCTGTTAGTAAATGATGAGGGGTGTGGTGTGAGATTTCTGGCTACAGGGGAATGAAAATATGTGTGGTGTGTCATTGAAGAGGGCAGTGCCTGTGGGGGTGATCTTTGTGGATTTGTACCCAATAGATCAATTGTGTGATGAGTCAGAGTGAATGGTGTCTGATATGGATTGTTCAACTCACAGGGTTCCCACAATGAGAACATATTAATAATTCTTGAAATTCTCTTTTCTGGGTGTTTTTCCTTTGTATTGGTGTTGCATTTATTCACTCAACAGTACATATTCTAATCACAAAAGTGATGCCTGAAGATACAGAAAACGGGAAAAATACGGAGATGCACAGACAGAGACCACAGAAAATAGAAATTGTCAGCAGTTATGTTTCCCAGGAATAACTGGATACAATTTTGTGTGTGTGCCACTCCCAGTATATTCAGGGGTTATTTCGGTTCTTCTGTTATTCCTGGCATTATTCATAGAACCATATGGGATGGCTGGGAATAGAACAGGTTTAGGCACATGCAAGGTAAGTGCCCTCCCCACTAGCACTTCAGCCCCAATTAGATACAATTCTGGCAAATACTTATCCTTGTAAAATATTGCCACTATGGCAAGACAGCTAGAAACCAAAAAAAAAAAAAAAAAGCATTATTCCTTCATGTCAGTCTCTATTAAGGATGTTCTCCCCATGTCTTTGAAGAGTATGCCATTTGCTTTGAGTGTCTCACAACTATTATATGACATTGATTTTCTAGGAAATGCTTAATCACTTCTTATGGATGGCATTTCTGGGTTTCATTTTTATTTCTGATCCCCAAAAGGGCCTCTAATATGGGTTGGGATAGAGCTCAAGTGGTAAAGTACATATCTGGCATATATGAGGTCCTGATTTCTATCCTGTACACCGCCTGCATGGCACTTGAGCACCACTGGGTGTAGATTTGAGCATCAGAAAGGCATTGAATGAATGCTCTTATAGTTGGCCTTTGTTATCTCCCTGAGAAACTGCTTTGTAACAAGTCAATAGTTCTCAGTTTGGGTTTCCTTAAGGCATGGATTCAAGATGCACCCAGCTGATAATCAAAAGTCTGATGTGGCCAAGCACTCTGCCTGCTCTCATGGTTGGTCCAGGACCAGGTAACGGGGGCTGGGAAAGCAGAGAGGGCTATGGGAGAGAGATGCAATGCAATTTTGCAGAGGAAAAACACCTAACTGAGCATATTAACTAGGGGACAGTAATTCTCCCCAGTGCTGACCTCGAATTGGGGGACAACAAAAGCACCCCCCAAAGCAGCACCTTAAATCAGGGGACAGAAAGTGTCCCCCAAATTGGGCACTGACACAGGGGGCAGAAATATCTACCCAACTGAGCATATTATCTAGGGGACAGTAATGCCCCCCAATGTGGCATCGGGATCAGGGGCGACAAAAGTGTCCCCCTATTTTAGCATTTTAGACTCCACATTTCCATTGGCTGCTCCATGTTAGGATGATGGAAAATGCCCATGGAGTAGCAGGGTGTGGGCTTTGCTGGAGGTGGGCAGGCATTCCCCCTCAGATTTTACTTCAGGTGTGTCCAGAATTCTGGTCCAGGGGAGAGGCGTCATTGACAAATGCAGGCCTGCCTACATGAGGTCCTGTCCTTTGTCTGGCACCACACGGAGTCGCTGAAAAGCACACCAAAGGAGAAATCTAGCAGACTTCTCTCCGGGCCCTGAGGTTCAGTGAAACACTTCCGAGGGCTGCACGAAGGAACTCAGTTCTTCAAGGAAACCCTTGTGGAGAGGGTCTTATGTGCAGAATCAGACACTTTGCAGGCAAACATGCCAATCTCTTGGCACCTCCAAAACCTGGCCACACTCAACCCTTAACTGTAGGAGCACCCAAAGCCAAACAAAAGTCAGAACTGCCACAGCACACATTGCGTGTTCCTGGGACACATCATGGCAGCAGCATCACTGCTACAGCTGGCTCTGCAACTGAGTTCCAGCATTCTTTGCGATAACCGAGGGATCCCGATCATTGGAGGCAGAGGAGAGGAAGGGGACGATATTCTCTGACAGTCTCTGTCCTATTTCCTCCATTATTCAAATAAATGGCTATGAATCTGCACCAGGCTCTGCGCGTGTGTGTCACTAAACAGGGCACAAAGCTCTTTTGTCAGCGCAAAACTCTGCTTCTGGATTGTGGGGAATTTGTCTTAGAGGCCTCTCCATGTCCAAGATATCCCCTGCACCCCCAGATGAGGCTTGACAGCGGGGCCCAGAAAAGTTCCCACTATTGGTTTACAGTCTCACCAACTGCCAAGTGTCACAGGAGGGAGAGTCAGGCGACAGCAGCCCTGAACGTTTCCTCCCAGTCAGGCACTTCCACAGTCTCTCCTTTCCCCTGTTCTTTTGTGGCCACTCTGCAGGGTCCACCAGGACAATCCATACCTGTCCACCATCCTGCTGTCTGTTGCCAACCCTCTTGTGTCTAGATGAGGACCTGCATATATATTTATATATATAAATTATTTATATTGTATATTATATTATTTATTTATTATATGAATATATTATATATTTATATTATGTGCATAAATATATATTTATATATGTGCAGGTCCT
>PVKC010049467.1:0-10727 GCA_004027635.1 Crocidura indochinensis | reverse complement strand
TCTTTCTTTCTTTCTTTCTTTCTTTCTTTCTTTCTTTCTTTCTTTCTTTCTTCCTTCCTTCCTTCTTTCTTTCTTTTTGTCTTCTTTTCTTAATTTCCTTTCTTCCTTCTTTCATTCTTCACTCCTTCCTTCTTCCTTTTCTTTCCTTTCTTTCTTTCTTTCTTTCACTCTTTATTCCTTTTTTTCTTTTTTCTTAAGAAAAGCCTAAAAAGAGTATAACAAATTTAAATTTGATAATCCAGACAGATTTAAAATTATACATTTGGTAAAGACAAAGAAAATTTGATATAGACTTCAGTTAATAATTTTGAGCCATATTTTACATATATGTCAAAAAATTATACACAATCAGAAGCTCCATTTTATTTTTCAATTTTTCTTCAAATCCCAAAAGACTCATATGAGCATGTATATGTTTTATTAGGAAGTAATTACATGCAGAGATTATATATGAGAACTCAGATTTAATTATAAATTTCTGCTACTATTTTCTATTTTCTATCAATTATTGAGAGTGGAAAGCTTATTCAAAATCTCTCACTACGAGTCTGTAGTGATTGTGGGTATGGCATTTGCCTTGCACATGGCTGACCCAGCATCCCATATGGTCCTCCAAGCACTGAGGAGAAATTCTTGAGCACAAAGCCAGAATGTGGTAAAAAATAAATCAAAACAAACAAAAAACTACCACTATTAAGTTTGAGATATAATACAGTTATTGCATCATTTATTTTGTGTGTGGCCAACTGATATTTGTCCCCAGCATTACATAGAGTCTCCTGAGCACTGACCAGTGATATTGGCATATTTTTATATTGTTCTTTTTATTTAAATATCATGATTACATACGTGACTGTAGTTGGATTTCAGTCATACAAAGAACACCCCCTTTACCAGTACAGCATACCAGCCATCAATGCTAACTATCTCCTTCCTTCCCCACCCCTGCCTGTATGCAAGACAGACATTCTACTTTTCTCACTCATTAACATTGTCATGATAGTTATAATGTAGTGTAGTCATCTCTATGCACTCACCACTCTTTGGTGAGTCTCATATAGAGAGTCGGTCCTTCTAGCCTTCATCTCTGTTGTCTCTGGGCATTATTGTCAGAGGGCAGATATTGGCTTCATGATGTACTTAAAATTTTTTCATTTGAGGATCCATGATTTAAATACTGAAAATTTTAGGTTTTCATGCATATAATTTTCTAATTACCATATCCTCCAGCAGAATGTTTGAAAGAAAAATTAAGGAAATCTGATGTAGTCACTAATATTTATGTATACACTTATGTAGCTTATTTATTTTAAGGTTTTTTGGGGCGTCATTTTGTAATTTTTTTGTCTTTGAGCTACATATAGATATTCTCAGAGTTTACACCTTCCTCTGCATCAGTTATCACTTTTGACAGGGCTTGGGAGCAATATGGTATGATGGGGATCGAACCCAGGTCAGCTGCATGTAAGGAAACTCCTGCTCTGCTATCACTATGGCATAATGCTAAGTGTTTTTAAATAATATTGTTATCTTTCATTCACAGGTGGTAACAGCTACCTCATCCCTTGCTTTGGGAATTAATATGCCATGTAAATCTGTTGTATTCACAGAAGATTCTGTTTTTCTGGATGCACTGAACTTCAGACAAGTAAAATACATGCTATATTTCTTTCATTAAAATTGTATACATAAGGATTGAGAATATTCATTATATAAGACAAGATATGATATAAGAGCTTTTAAAACACTTATAACTAAAAATTGAATTGGACAATTAACTTCTAGAATGTGAGATTCACAAACTTTTGTGAATATTATACTAAATATGTTTTGAGCAATCAATGACCATATATATATCCATTTTCTTGAGATTATTCTTGTTTGTTAGGCATTGCCAAAATTAAACAACAATAATAATAAAAGCAAAGCATATTTTCTGTACCAAACTGATGCCAAGTATCAATAATTTTACACACTGAATGACTACAATGTTGTCAGTGAAGAATAATTTCTGGAAATGTATTTGTTGACAATTAAAATAGAAGTTCCCTGTTTTAATTGTATTATCTTTAAGCATAAGTATTACTAAATAAAGATCACACTTTTTAACAATGTATTTTAAAATAAAGTTGGTACAAACATTGATAGTTAATATACCAAGAAATAAAAATGTTTTGCACTTTGAAAGCATAAATCTCTATTCTATAAATGCAATCTTTACACGAAACATTTACAGAAACAAGATTTAAAATTATTTAATCATATAATCATCTCTCTAGATGTCAGGACGTGCAGGGAGACGTGGAGAAGACCTTATAGGAACTGTGTTTTTCTATGGTATTCCATTACCTAAGGTTGAAAGACTCTTAAAATCTAATGTGCCCAAACTTAAGGGTCAGTTTCCTCTATCATTATCTTTGATTCTCCGACTAATGCTACTTGTTGCCAAAGCAGATGACAAAGAGGATGCCAAAGCAAAGGTTTGCTCTCATCTTATTTAAATGACTTTAATAAACATAATAATTTTGCTAAATTTCATCATTATATATAAGCTGAAAAGAATAAAATAATGTACTATTAATTTCTTGTGACATATGATATTGTTTTTTTAATATTTTCATATTTCAAAGTATGCATTGAACCTTCATGTTTTCTAATACACAGATGATTAAGCCATGATATTCCTGTTACAATTTTTCTTCTGTATATAGTTAAAGCAAACTTTTTTTTGAAAAAAATATCTGGTCTAAAATAGTTTAAAAGTCACATTTCAAAGGCAATCAATTGTTAAAATATATGAGACTAGACGTCTCATTTGTGGTTCTTAATTTTTACATTTTATGATTATTTCTTTCTTTCTTTTTTTTAAAGAATGCTTTATAAGTCATCATTTGGAGAACATAGCCATGAAATAGGTGTATACTATAATTATGAGTATACTAGTACTAAATTAGATGGAAATGTAAAGACTATAAAGCTGGATTTGCCCAAGTTTATTTTTAGTAAACAATGAACCTCTTGTAGAGCAAGGACAGTAGAACAGGTGCCATGTTGCAATTTCTCTTCACAGGAAAATGTCGGTGAAATAAATAAGTTGAAATTAATTGCCCCAATACTAATTATTTTTATAATTTGTTTATTTTTGTTTAAGTTGTATAGTGCATTTTTGTATAAATTTTGTGTAAAAATTTGTATAAATTAATTGTCCAATTAATTGCCCCATACTAACCAAGCATATAGTTCTAAAAACACGAGTCCAGAATACAGATGTATCTCTTGCAATAGGAAATTTCATAAGGTTAATGGGTTTAGGTTTACCATTTATATTTACAATATGAAGTAGAAAGTTATGTGCTCAGAATGTTTGAGGGAGGTTTAGAAAGAATAACAGAACTGGAGGAGAATAGTAAAACATATAATGCTATGAGACATGGAAAAGTGGTCCAAGACCATATAAAATACACTTTTAGGACAATTAAGTCTGAATGAATTCTTAGCACATAAAGTTATAATGACTCTTTCCCAAAAGAAACCATTCACTTTTGTGTAGGAAATATATGTTTGAATTGAATTGAATTTATTTATCTTATCAGAGTTTAAGTGAAAAAGAAAATCCTTCATATAACATTATTGAGGTTTAAGCATATGTCTCATATCGCTATTGCTACAAAACAAATAACCCATACATTCAGTGGTTTAAAATTGACAAAAATTTACAATTTTTCTTTTTTTTTCTTTTTTTTCTCTTAATATAATTTTTTATTTTTAAACATGTTGGGTTACATATCGTTGGCAATCATATTTTAGGTACAAATTAACATAAAATCTTTGTTAGAAGGGCATGCTTCTGGTGGTGGTCTATTTTACTCCTGGTTCTGTGCTCAAGGATCACTCACTCTTGGCTGGGTTTGGAAAACTGGAAGTGGTGCCAACCTGGTTGGCTGCTTTCAAATCCTGTAGAAATTATAATTAAAATAAATATAACACAATATCTCACACTTAATTCAAAACATAAAATAGAATACAGTACACAAAGTGATGTTATATAATAGAAGCATTTTATTGTTAACTTGAACATTATGTTTAAAAAATTGTACAAAATTTTTCCTAAAATCTCTATTTTGATATATGTTTCTATAGGCATTATCAATTCTCCAGCATTCATTGATATCTTTCAAGCAACCAAACATAAATAGCATGATAAAATTTTATTTTATATATTCCTTGCACTTCTTGATCACAGAGGTAAGATTTTGTTTAATTATATTAAGATATGAATTGTGAATGTTTACTTCTAATGAAACTCACTTTATTATTTATTTAATGTTTATGAGATTTAGAGATAGAGACTAACATATTCAAACTGCCTTATAGAGATACCTGAATCAAGAATGTATTCCCATTGAATATTCTGGACTTGTGTCTCATTTGCATTATCATGAACCTGCAAACTTTGTTTTTGTAAGATTTCTGAAGAAAGGTTTATTTCACAAACTTTGTACTCCCATCATAGTGAATGGTAAGCAATATATTCTCCAAAGTCTATTAATTAATCTTATGCACAAACATGCATAAGTAAGCAAATACACACATACATGCAAACATACATAAGAAGGTGTAGATAAATATTTGAGAAAAAACTTATCTGTAGCATGACCTGCCAATCATGATGATAAATCTAGAGGTATCTTCAGTTATCAATGTCTTTGACCAAACAAATGGAATCAAAGACAAATGAATATACATAAAATTAAGATGTTCTATATCCAGCAAAAGTAAGGATGATCAGAATTAAAAGACCACCACAGATTGTGGAAGGAACTGTTTATCTGTTTATCTATCACCTATCTTATAAGAAATTAGGAGCCAAACTATTATTAATTAATGGAAACTAATTAATTAATTAATGTACTTCCTCAAAAAAACATACAGAAAGCTAGTACTATAGCTCTAGTCATATTTTAAACTTTTATGCATGGTATTTGAAAACAAAATACCAGTCTTAGGAGTGTACTACTTATGAAGTTACAAGTGCTTACGAGTCTATGTTTTTTTAATTATTGATTAATTAAATGATCTACAATCAAATGATTGATGTAGTTTTAGATTAAAATAAATTTTAAAATAATCCTTCCCCCAAGAAAGAGATAAATTATGAAATTAGAAGAAAGCTTTCAATCCTGATCAAAATTTTAATGAGCAAGTAAAGCTAAACAGAATGAAAGAGACAAGCTGCGATTTGTAGGTATAGTGGGATCTCAGGACAATTCCATAACAAGAGGACAAATATAGTCTTTGGTATTTTATTTTATTATTATTTTAATAAGAATTTCTTTTTTTTTTTTTGGTTTTTGGGTCACACCCGACAGTGCTCAGGGGTTACTCCTGACTACATGCTCAGAAATTGCTCCTGGCAGGCATGGGGGACCATATGGAGCACGGGGATTCGAACCGATGACCTTTTGCATGAAAGGCAAAAGCCTTACCTCCATGCTATCTCCCAGGCCCCGAATTTCTTTATTAAACAACCATGGTTACAAACATATTTGTAATTATGTTACAGTCATAAAATGCACCCGCTTCACCAGTGCAACTTTCTCTCCACCAATGCCCCTCAATTACCTCTTCCCCCATCTTCTGCCTGTCTTCAAGACAGGCATTGTATTTGTCTCTCTATCATTGTCATGGTAGTTGTTAGTGTAGTTATTTCTCTAGCTGCACTATGGCAGTGGGCTTGTACATGCTCTTTGGATACCCTCACTTGGCAGTTGGACTTAGATATCCAACTTAGATAGACTTGGGTATTCCCCTCCCCAATGTAATGACTATTGAACCTGGACATGCCTCTGGAACTTCCACCTGACATGGAATGTATAAAAGTAGGAACCTTGAACTGTTAAGGGGGAAAGAATAGTGACAAGCAGTGCCTGCTGGCTTGTGGAGGGGGCAGGAATTAAAGCATAGGAGAAATGCTGCTGCTTTGCATCTATTTGCTATTCTATTTTCTTTGAATCTGGGCCTTACTGGCCACCTTTGGCCAGTGAATTTCCATCTAACTCTCTCTACCTTTCTCTGGAACCTCTCAGAGATGGCAGCAGGCCTCAGACACCAGGAATAAAATATATACTTTGTTTCTTCTCTGTTCTCTTTGTCCCCATCACTACCTTTTGGTGTCCCTGGATGGGCACAACTTCTCACTGGGCAATTGGGCCACTGAGCCCCTGTGAGACTTGTAGCAATGGGCCCTGACAGCCTTGGGGATCTGCAGCCTGCAGCCCTGCAGCCCTGATAGCCTTGAGTCTCTTGTGCTTCTAAATGCACTTACCACTCTTTGTGGTAAGCTTTATATCTTGGGCTGGTCAATCTGTTCTCATCTCTATTGTTTCAGGGTATTTTTTTTACCATGCTGTCTTTTATTTTTCTTAAATCCCACAGATAAGTGAGACTATTATATCTCTTTCACTCTGACTTATTTTACTCAAAGAAATAGTCTCCATATCCATTTATGTATAGGAAAATTTTGTGACTCCACTTTTTTCTAACAGCTGTGTTGTATTCCATTGTGTAGATGTACCACCGTGTCTTTAGCCACTCATCTGTTGTCAAGCATCTGGATTTTCTCCCCAGATTTTGGCATTTGTAAATAGCATTGCTATGAAATGGGAGTGCTGAGTGAATAAATATGTCATGACTTTGTGGTTTTATAGTATATCCCTAGTAGTGGTATTGCTAAATCATATGTGAGCTCAATGTCCAATTTTTTTGTTTTATTTTTGTTTTGGATTATACCCGGCAGCACTCAGGGTTTGCTCCTAGCTATGCTCTCAGAAATTGCTCCTGACTTGGGGAACCACTGGGGAATCGAACCCTGATTCGTGCAAGGTAAATGCCCTACAGCCAAGCCACTTCACAGGACCCAATGCCCAGCTTTTTGAGGAATCTCCATATTGTTTTCCAGAAAGGCTGGAATAGACAGCATTCCCACCATCAGTGAATGAGAGTTCCTTTCTCCTCAAATATATGGCAGCAGTGGATGTTCTTGTATTTTTTTGTGATGCCAGTTTCTATGGCATGAAACTCTATCTCAATTTCTTCCAGATTCTCTGTGTCTCTTAACTGGTGCATTTAGCCCACTGAAATGAGAGAGATGATTGTTATGGAATTTAATGTCATCTCATGTAGAAGTTTGGTGTGTTTGTTAGTCTGTCTTGTCTTAAAGTAGACCTTTCGGTTCATAATTTAAGGCTGTTTTTGAGTCTATAAAGTCTATAACGCTGATGTTTATATTAGTGGAACTGTGTATTCTTTCTTCAAACCTGAATGTAAGTTTGGTTGGGTGAAGTACTCTTTGTGATGCATTCATTTTGTTGAGTTTTGTCAGTATAACCCAACAAAGCCTTTGGGCTTTGAGGATTTCTTGTGACAAATCTGTGGTATATCTTAGAGATGCCCCTTTAAATGTAATTTTTCTTTTTCATTGCTGCTTTTAGTATTCCATCCTTATCTATGGGTCTCATCATTGTGACAAGGATGTGTCTTGGGGTGCATTTATCTGAATCTATTTTGGCTGATAGTGTTTGGGCATGTAGGCTTTGGTTGCATGCACTCTAACTCTGGGAGTTTCTCTGTGATTATGTTCTTGATTGTTAATACTTCTTGTGCATTTTCTTCTTTTGTCTCTAGGACTCCCGTGATTCTTATGTTGTTTTTGTTGAGTTTATTGAATACTTCTATTTCATCTGTTCATATTCTTTGAGGACATTTCGTATTGTCTAATTGTTTGTTTTGAGGCTCTTCTCAAACCTCTTTTCTTGTATGCAATTGTTATGCATCTCATCTTCCAACTCAATGATTCTGTCTTCGACAGCTGTTATTCTATTAAATAGGCTTTCCACTGGCGTTTTCATTTTACCTACCAAGATTTTAAGCTCTGTTACTTCAGTTTAAAGTTTTTCATTTCTACTCTCAGATCCTTTTGATTCTTATTTGTGGCACATTAAGTTCGTCCATGATTTCTTTGATTCTAAGAACATCCTCCACATTCTTCTTTGACGTCCTTATCTGAGAAGCTAGATAGATACTTTTTGGGTCATTGGAGCTACAATCTTGCTGATCTAAGCCTGGGTTATTTTCCCATTGTCAAAGTTGTAGTATGACGTTTTCTATGTCCAGGCTAGCATTCCTTGACTCAAGGTGTGTGCAGCTTCTTCATTCCATGCTGTAGCAGCGCTTTACTGACTCTTTGTCTTAGATTCTGTCTCTCATATGGGTGCTGCTGATGTGTCTTTCGGTCTCAGAAGCACAGTGCCTGCTGCCATGATCTCTTGTCTCTGGGATATGTGTTCTGTAGCTCTTGGACCCTACTTCAAATCCTGCCCTTCTTGTTTTAAAAATTCTCCTGGCTAGACCTGGTTACAAAGATACCAATAATTTGTACTAATGGAGTTTTCAATTTGTATTATTATATGTTAATACTGCCATTTATGGAATACTTAATGAACATCTAGCAACATTTTAAATGTCTGGCCCTGAACTTTAGTTAGATATTAAAGAATGATTCTATACATTTTTAGAATGGTGAATTCTATTCTTTTAAGTTTTGAAAACTTAAACTCTTTACTTTAAATAGGTTGTAAGACTTTTCCTGAGGATGTGATGGAGACACTAGTGGTTGTTTTAGCACATCTTTTTGGAAGAAGATATTTTGCTCCCTGTCTGACAAATTATAAAAAGGAGTTGTCTCATTCAATGGTAAGGAAAGTATTCACACAAACTGTGAATACTCAGTTTTTCTCCAATAACAACATTTTTACTGTTTATTCTTAGAGTACTTCTTTGTCAAACTTCAGTCAATTCTTGATAAGTAAGATGAATACAAGAAGAAAAGAGTGAGATTTTATTTTAAAAATTAAATAATTCCTAACAGATAAACTTTAAGCTAGTAATATTTTTAAATTAATTTGTGCCTTTTCTTTGCACATAAGCTAGTAATAGTTTAAAATTACATTTAATATTATTTCAATTGAAATATTATGTAGAACTAGAGGTAGAACATGATATTAAGGCACTATTCTTGCATGCAGTGGGCTTTATTCAATCACAGTCACCACCGAAATGGTCCTCTGAGCACTACTAGAAAAGACCCTGCGCACAGAACCAGAAACAGCCCCTAAACACAGCATTCACTACCCACCCCTCAAAAAATTCAGAATGACTTTTTTGTCAATGCTACAATAGCCACATTATGTAAATAAAAACAAGGGTAGGATAGCCTTCAATGAATGAATGTAAAAGGTAAAATTACATGGATATTATGTAACATTAGAGAAAAACATACATCTATAGACAACTTCACATGTGATTTTTTAAAATAAAAATTGAATGGTGTTGGGGTCACAATGATATGAGAAGGGCACTTGCCTTTTAAATGGACCAGCTGGGTTTGATCCTTTGCATGCCATATATCCTCCCACACCTCTCCAGGAGAAACAACCCCTGAGCACAGCTGAATGTGGTCCAAAGTCTGAGGGAAAATGAGTTTTGGGGACTGGAGCCATCACATATCTGGCAGCAATTTACCTAGTATGCAGCCGACCTAGGTTCAATCTTTGTCATCTCATATCGTCTTCCAAGCACTCCAGGAGTAATTCCTAGGTGTAGAGCTAGGAATGAGCCTTGAGTAACTCCTAGATGGTCCAAAAACAGAATTAGAAACAAACAAAAAAATCAAATGATGTAAGAATAACTATAATGACACTTATCTTTGAAGCAAGAAGAAATGAATATTTAGCTATAGATGAAAATTCCATCTATAGATGAAAATTCTATAGATGGAATTTCCATCTATAGATGAAATAACTAGCTAATAAAATACTATTAAAATTAACAGAAATAAAGAAAACATATTTTTAAATTAAATACAAGAAGAAATTAAAGGAACAAAGTGGGGTCGGATAGGTAGCATGGAAGTAGGACCTCTGCCCTTCCTGCATAAGGACTGTGGCTCAAATCCCGACATCCCACATGAACCCTGTGCCCACAAGGGTAACCTCCAAGCATAGAGCCAGGGTCAACCTCCGAGCATATAGCCAGAAGCAACCCCCGAGCGCTGCCAGGTGTGACCCAAAAAAGTAAAAACAAAATAAAAAAGAAAACTAAAACAAAAACAAAAAAGAAAAAGGGAGAAAGTGATGCAGGAGATTACGTTTGGGGAAAAACAGGTTAAGAAGCAGTGTTATATAGATCTTATACTTATGATGAAAGTATTTTTTTTTGTTTGTTTGTTTTTTGTTTTTGGGCCACACCCAGTGACGCTCAGGGGTTACTCCTGGCCTATGCGCTCAGAAGTCGCTCCTGGCAGGCACGGGGGACCATATGGGAACCTGGGGATCGAACCGTGGTCCGTCCTAGGCTAGCGCAGGCAAGGCAACAGGCACCTTACCTCTTGCGCCACCTCCCGGCTCCCAAGACATTCTTTTTTTTGGGGGGAGTGGGGGGTCACACCCGACAGTGCTCAGGGGTTACTCCTGGCTCCATGCTCAGAAATCGCTCCTGGCAGGCACGGGGGACCATATGGGGCACCGGGTTTCAAACCGATAACCTTTTGCATGAAAGGCAAACGCCTTACCTCCATGCTATCTCCCAGGCCCCTTATGATGAAAGTATAAGCTCCCCATTGTCTTTTGAGATTTCCTTGTGGGGTGTGGGCTCCAGGGTGCCTTTTCATC
>PVKC010049466.1:0-10728 GCA_004027635.1 Crocidura indochinensis | reverse complement strand
AGGAAAATCATCAACTGAGATGTAAACTACAATGTGCCACACACAGAGAAGATTGCTATCATTTAATAATCTCCCCCTTTTCCTCCAACTCACAGAATTTAGAGTATTCTTCAAGTCTCGGGGTGGGGTCTAAAAGCTGCTGCCATTTATGCTCTAAGGCTCTTTGTCTTACTCCTGGGAACAGCTTTGAAAAAAGTGCCTAGACTTCTGATGTGGAAAATAAAATGGTATATGTTAAATGGGCTATGCCAAAAGCCATTTGCAGGCATATCATTATGTGGAGGAATGCCCAGATATACCCCACTCGATGGCCTCAAAATATCCTTAATATTTCTTCTCCTGCCTTTCAATTGCACTCCACCTGCTGGCTCAGACCATAGTGAGGAACAGAATCTCACTTGTCCACCAGTTTGCAAGCACTATACAATTGGAATCATAATCAAGCTGTCCATTTCTTTCTCCTCACCCCACCACTGCTACTCACAATTTATCTAAATTTAATTTCAAGTTTCAACTCTACCAGCACATATTTCTTGATTTTTCTAGCTTATAGTCATCTCTCCTTTTCATATCACTCCATAAATACTGAATTCAATTAATATATAGCTACATATATCTTTTTTAGAAATTATAAACTCTGGAAAGGCCACTTTTTCTTCTCTCGTTCATTCAAACTCTTGTCTAACGCATAATAAACATCTACTGACCTGAATTAAACATATAGTAGTTGATTTGAAGGTGCACATTGTATTGCTGGGACATAAGCTAAATGTTATGTTTTGGACCACACGTGTTTGGGATCAGGATTTACTTATTTGTTCAGAGATCAGTGTTCAGTGTTCAGGTATCACTTCTAGCAGGGCTTGGGGATTCATATGGGATGTCAGAGATTGAAACTGGATCAGCTACTCCAAGGCAAGATCCCAACCTGCTATACTAGACATCTGGCCTTGTACAACAAACTAGATCTTTTATCTGCTTTGTCCATTCTATTTCCATACCAATCATGGTAAATTTTATTATTATTTATGTTATTCATATGAAAATTTTGATTTCAAAAAGTTTAAATCTTGTCAAGATTATCCATGTGGCAGGTAACTGGATCTAATACCATTTGACTCCAAAGTTCATACTCAAAGTTTGGTAATATCTATTTGCAAAGTATTGATAAAATTAGTGATAATATATTCATATAACAAAACACCGTGAATTTGTAAAATGAGTGATATATTTTTGGACTTAATGTTTTATATTAAATTTAAATATAATAATATCCAAATGTATAAATTATACTACATTTATATTCTATGATATGTAAAATGGGACAGTGGTGATGGGAATGTTACACTGGTGATGGGTGGTGTTCTTTACATGACTGAAACCCAAATACAATCATGTATGTAATCATGTAATAAAATATATTTTAAAAACTGGGTATAAAATATATGCAAAATATATTTTGAAGTGTAAAACACAAGGTGGAGGATAATATAAATGATAGGCTACATTTGTGTCTTTAAATTAGAGTATAGGGGCCGGAGTGGTAGCGCTAGAGGTAAGGCGTCTGCCTTGCAAGTGCTAGCCTACGACAGACCGTGATTTGATCCCATGACATCCCATATGTTCCCCAAGCGAAGAGCTATTTCTGAGCGCATAGCCAGGAGTAACCCCTGATTTTCACCGGGTGTGCCCCCCCAGAAAAAAAACAAAAATAAACAACAACAACAACAATTTTAACTGGAGTATATCTTTTTTTCTGTTACACACATACACTTGTATACAGGACATCTCTAAATAAACATAGTAGACAACATTACAGGCCTATAGGGAGAGGAATGGTGTGATTGGGAGACAGCAGTGAAAAATTAACTTCTATCTGTTATATCTCTTAAAGTTCTGTCTTATGTTAGATATATTAATTTTCTTTTTCAGGGCCACACATAGTGACTCTCGGGTTAATCCTTACTCTGCTGCACTCAGGAATCACTCCTGACTGGGTTTAGGGAAACATATGGGATGCCCATGATTGAACCCAGGTCAGCTGCATGTAAGGCTCGATCATTGTGTAATTTTTACCTAAAATCACAAAATATTATTAAAAAACTAAAAATAAATGAAATTCTGTTCACAAATAATACCTGGGAATTGACTTGGAAAAGCTCAGGGAGAAAAGAAGGGACTATTATGCCAGTGGTTGAGTTGGGACACTCTCAGAATGCCAAAAGTTCCACCTCTTGTGACTATTCCCCAACTTCTCTATATAGTGAGAACTAGATGTATTAAATTTACATGATCCCTAAGATGCCAGCATAAGTAACTAAAATGAATAAAGTAAATTTTAAGTTGGAAAGATATAGTTCAAAAACTGAGCACTGCATTTGTATACAGGAGGCCACGGTTCAATCCCTAGCACAGTATAGTTCTCAAAGGACCACCAGATGCAGTTCCAAGCACCAACCCAGGAATAGCTCCTGACTGTGATGCAAAAACCAAACCAAAACAATGAAAAAAAATACCACAAGTTCTAATATTATGGTATTATTGCTATTCAAGTAGAGCTTGAAAATTGTATTTTATTGTAGCAATAAAAAAAAGAACCTTTTTATTCTCATTTGCTATGAGATAATCTAATGGAAGTCCCTAAGTGGTCATTAAAGGCTTGCTAAAAACTATTAAATCCCTCCTCCAGGCCTCCAGTCTTCTGTGCTCGGGGGCTATCCTGTTTAAAACACAAGGAAACTGGCTCACTCCAAAACTGAACACAAAGGAGTAGGGCCTCTTCCTAGCTTAAGTTCCCTGACCCAGACCTTCTGACCTTAAATATCCTTTTACTTCTTCTTCCTCCCTACCTGCAAAAGAACAGAGGCTCTGTGAAAGACCCTTGGGAGGAAATGACACTCTAACTCCACCCATTATCTTCTCCCCTACTTAGCAATTCCCAGTTAAAAAAATCAATTCTTAATTGTGAACGAATGCCAACGCTGTAAATATTTCAACAAGTCTTGTTTTCTTGAATGTATATGACCTCTGGCACCTCTTATCCCAAGGTTTCTTAGAGAATGCAGGAACAAAGAAAACACATACAGTCTTTGGGAACAGGATATGGAGGTCAAACTGCAGAAGAATTCAGAGTAGAATAAGAAAAGTGGTGAGTTATAGGGAGGAGGACCTGATTTATTGTCAGTAAACATTTAAAGTATAGTAAGTATATTTCAAGGATCTGGGAAAAGTTCCCAAATAATAGTGATAACACCAAACCCATCATAGCTTACAAAGATCTTTCACATACACTATTTCACTTAAACATTTCATAGTCCTAGAATAACAAATAGTATAAGCTCCAATGTGTAAACAAAATTTCATGTGAGTTTTCACTTCTAAACAACTAAGAAGAAATTTTTCTGTGGCTCTTTTCGAACCTAAGTCATTATTCAGGATCGAGTATGAAGGTTGGTTAAAGGAATATGTCTTGTATAACAAGACTGTCAGTAAACTTTTTGAGTCATCTCTTTTAATACCTTAGTCATAGAGATGCCTTGGAGCTAACAGAACAAAAATGTTCCCATTGATACTCTTCTCTTCCTCATCTTTATTATGTAGTGTAAGATAGCTAAAAGAAGTTCGGGATTCCAATTGCCTGTGTTGCATTTATTCTTTTTGTTTGTCCTTTATTTTTGATGTGCCAGGAATTGAACCTCACACATAGACCTCACACTCAACCAATGAACCACATCCTCGGTCCCAGCTGGCTAGTTTTAACTCCAGGCTCTGCCATTATTTGCTATTAAGAGTTTGAGCAAGTTACTTAACTTCTGTGCCTTGGTTTCATGTCTGTGAATTGGAGGAAATAACATTACTTCATAGGATTGTTAAGAATTAACATGAATTGGCATATGCAGAATGCCTTGCCAAGTGGGTTTTTTGTTTTTGTTTGGTTGGTTTTGGTTTGGGAACCACTATTGACAAAGTTCAAGTGTTATTCATGGCTCTACATTCAGGAATCACTCCTGCCAGTGCTCTGGGAACCATGTGGGATACCAGGAATCAAATCTGAATTGGTCATGTGCAAAGCAATTGCTTTACCACTCAATTTTTAGCTGATAAATAAATGCTAGTTTTTCTTTCTTCTTGTTCCCCTTTCCTCTCATCTTTCTTTTTTGTGTTGTTGTTTGAGGCCATTTGAGGCAGTTCTCAGGCCTTACTCCCAACTCTACACTCAGGCAGTGTTCAGGGATTACTCCTGACATTGCTCAGGGATCACTCCTGTTGGAGCTCCGGGATCATATGGGGTGCCACATGCGTCCTACCTACCCACTGTACTATCGCAGTAGTCCTCTTTCTTCTTTCCTCTTTTCAGGAGCAAAAAGCTACCCATCAAAGAAAAACACACTGTATGAGTGCTTTGTGTATCTTCCCCAGTAACACAGAACTCTGACACGAATCATCTCCATTCTTCTTTTCAGTCTCCGTAGAATTAGTGACAACCTTGTATGAGGCACTTGGATGGCAAACAGAAATAGAGTTCTTTTCTTTGTGCAAAGTTCCATGATCTAAACAAGTAACTTATTGGGGACCAGAGCAACAGTACAGTGGGTAGATTCCTTACCTTGCATGTCACTGACCCAGGCTCAATCCTAAGCATCCCATGCGATTCCTCAAGGAGTGATCCCTGAACACAGAGATAGTCCTGAGCATTGCCCAGGTGGATCAAAAACAAAACAAAATAAAATAAAATAAACAAGTAACTATTTGTTTATAAGTTTTAGGAAGAATGGAAGAAACTTTGTTTTACCCACTGTACTCTCCCCTGCCCCATGTAAACTCAGTTTTATTGATACAATACGCTTCAGAAATAAGTAGCTGTGTTCATTGGTCTAACCAGACATCACACACAGAATTACACACATGTACACAAATCTGAAATATCCAGTTTGGGCAAAAAGATAACAAAATAAATTGGACAAAGAAACTGCTTGTTCAGCAATGTTTCTCTTCCATCACATAAAAAAGCAGCGACCATGGAGCCGGAGAGATAGCACAGCAGTAAGGCGTTAGCCTGGCATGCGGCTGACTCAGGATGAACCAGGGTTTGATTCTCAGCATCCCATATAGTTCCCAAGTATGCCAGAGCTATTTCTGAGAGCTGCTGGATGTGGCCCCAAAACTAAACAAAACAAAACCAAAAAAGCAGCAATTAAACAACTAATCTGTAAGTCCCCCTTGGTGACTTTCTCTTTTTCACCCTGCTAAAGGTATATTTTATTCCAGTTAGTAGAATTAAAAACTGTATTTGCTTTTTTCTCAGTTTAAAAAATGTTTATAATAGCATTAATAATGGTTTATCAAGGGCATAATTCCATGCATACCTATCCGCAGTACAAGCATCTCACAGTATGGATCAGTAGTTCTATTATGGATCTTTGTTGCTACCTCACTATGTATCTTTAACACACACATATGAGAGAGATCACTCTATCTTTCCCTTTCTTTCTGACTTTACACAGTATAGTATTTCTTCAGAAAAGTAAACTCAAAGCACATTAAAAATAATGAGATTCAGGACCAGAGAGGTGGTGCAAGGGTAGGGCGCCTGCCTTGCACAGGCTAACCTAGGACAGACCTCGATCCCCTGGCGTTCCATATGGTCCCCCACAAGCAAGGAGCGATTTCTGAAAGCATAGCCAGTAGTAACCCCTGAGCATCATAGGGTGTGGCCCAAAAACCAAAATAAAAAAAGAATCTTCAGACTCAACCAGAATTCATAAGATACGTTGAAGAAGATATTGGCAGAACTCTCCAGAAAATTGATCACAGAGGTCAATGAGATGACTACAGTGGAAAAAATAGTAAAAAAAAAAAAAAAAAAAAAAAAAAAAAAGAGAAAAAAAAAAAAAAAAAAAAAAAAAAAAAAAAAAAAAAAAAAAAAAAAAAAAAAAAAAAAAAGGAGGGGGGGATTACATCAAATTAAAAAGCTTCTGCACAGCAAAATAATTCAAACTCTAATTAAAAGACACCCCACTGACTGGAAGAAAATATTTGTATACAAATAGGCAGTTTATAGACCCACAATCTATAAAATATCCACTAAACTCACCAACAATAAATCCAATCATCCATCCATAAATGGGGTGAAGTGATAAACAGGCACATCCCCAAAGAAGATCTGAGCCAAAAAGGATGGTCTTTTCTTAATTTTCTATAATCATTTCTTCAAATTTAGGAAAAGAGAAAACAGAAGGGCACAAAATGTAATGAAAATTTCAGTTTTATTCAGAACCACAGAGATCAAACTGAAATCACTAGGTTCTCATTTGTCCTGAGAAAGAGAGTACAATGATAGTATTTGAAGAGAAAGGAGTGAAATTGATCAGACATATGTTGAATAGTATTGTATAAAACCTATCATAATATGATCACCTAGGCTGAAGTCCTGGGGCTATGGAAAGAGGGGGTGCGGAAATAACAACAAAGGGTTAGAAGGAGCTACCTCCCAATAACATATCAGAGTATATGACTTCCGTGGTCTTTAATATTCCAGAGAAAGTTTTCTTTACCCAGAATTCCAAGAAGGTAAGAGGAGAGAGGGGAAAGGGAAGGTATAGCTTTGTTTATTTATAGAAATGTTCCTGCTATATGGGCTGGAATTGGGCATGTACAACATCTGCAGCCCAAGTAGAAAAGAGAGAGAACAATACTGGAAGAAAGGAGCAGGTTTGTGTAGTAAAATTAATATAAATGCATCATGAAAGAAGTAACTAAAAAATTTGTGGTTGGGACAGCTAGTTTTAGTCCTTCATTTCCTATCAACTCCAAAAACTAGAACAAAGTAGAAAATAGAGAAGTACCAGACTACTGTAATCAATAGAAGCGTACTTCCTCAAACTTCTCAGACAGGTCACAACCTCCATTCATAAATAGTGTCAAGTGTTTTAATATTTGTAATAGTGTTCACTTTTAAGGCAACTGACTAAAAGGCCTTTAATTTAGCTCTCTGTCACTCCTAAAATATTAGAGAATGGGAGTGACCTAAACCTTCTTCCTAGTAACCTTTGAATATTTAGATGAATATTCGATAAGAGGAAGATAGAAGCATGAAGAAACTTGCCATAAATGTTTCTAATCCTACCACTGTGAACTTGCAAAAGATGCTAGGACAGTTGGCCATATCTTCATTTCTCTTATCTAACAAATTTTCCAATTTGGGTCCATTATACTAGTCCTTTACGCCCTTAAGAAATCTTTGTTACATTAAACCTGATTTCATATACGGATGGGAAAAATTTTTCTTTCAGATAGGGTATTCAAAATTCATGGCTTGATGCCATGTGGGTGTATATTTAAAAAGAACAACACAATCCTTTTCTTCTAAAGTTTACTCATTAAATTCCTTGTAAAAAATGACTTTAAGATAAGTGATCCAACTCCATTTTTTGCACGATCTTAAAAGAACAATTCTTTCTTTTCAAAGTGCATCAAAATCAAAAGATGTTATTGGGGAAAAACAAAGTGTACCCTCCTGGGAAACGGATCTGCTCCAAAAGTGAAGATGGTATCCTTAACATATTTCTGCAAATATTGCCAGTGCAGCTGCTTCTAATTTTAATGGCATTAGAATATTTGTAATTATAAATCAGAATAAATCCAGAGAATGAAGCCTATGGCCACGTACCCATATACATAGGTGGCCAGGGGATAACCTAAAGTCCTTAATACTGATAGAAAGTAGCACACCAAATTAAATGGGAAAGTAGCATAAAAGCCAACTAAGCTCCATAAACAAAAACAGTAACACAGAAGGTTTAACTAGCAACAATGTATAACTACCCCAGAAAATGACTTTATGGCCTCATTATAAGATATAACAATTTATACAAATTTTCTGTTGCTGAAGTAGCCATTTAGTTGTAACAAGCAATGTAAGTAACTCATTTTGTGCCTGCTGAGGGGAATGCACAGGATGGGAGTGGGGTAGGGATAATGATGAAGGGATGGTTCATTACACTGGTGTTGGGATTGGTGTTGAAATATTGAATGCCCTAAATAACTGTATTATGAACAACCTTCTACCTTTAAAAACTGGAGAAAAAAGAATAAATCCAAGAAAACTGAGAGTTCCGTACTATTACCTCAATAGTTAAGTTCTTTCTCACTTAACCCTGTAAAAGCTGAAATTGACCATGGCTTCTGGGTACCCAACAGGGCAATCTTTTTTTTTTCCACTTGTAGCAGTACTTAAGTATACAACAGAAACCACTCCCATCTGTGGAACAATATCCTGACATCGGCTCAATAGGGGATTCTTTTATTTTAATTTAATAATAATTTCTTTTTCTTTTTTGCTTAAATAAATTTCCATTTATTTTTTGGTTTTGGGGTCACACCCACTGACGCTCAGGAGTTACTCCTGGCTAGGCTCTCAGAAATCGCTCCTGACGTGGGGGACCATATAGGATGCCAGGGAACGAACTAAGGTTCGTCCTGGATCAGCCACGTGCAAGGCAAACGCCCTACTGCTGTGCTATTGCTCCAGCCCCTAATATTATTTCTTTATTTAAGCACCATAGTTACAAACATGTTCGTAGTTAGAAAATTTTGACTATTATGATGTTGTGGTCAAGAACAATATAGAATTTTATAAATATATGGAGATTTTATTAAATTTTCAATGAATTAAAAATGAAAACAATAGCATTTACTTAGGTTGAATGAAAACCCTATATTTAGTATGTTAAACCTTGTGTAGAAACATGAATGTTTAGTGATGTAAATACTACAAACAGATATATTGGACTGAGAGACTTGTAAATATTTTGAAAATGTATTTTTAAGAATTAATGCACAGAGACTTTAATAATAATTTGATAATAACTGTCTTTGAAATAGTCTAAGAGGAAGTTATAAATAGGAGTGGAACTGAGAAAGGCTGCAAAAAGAGTAGAGTTCTGACAACACTTCACTTCCTGCTTGGAAAGACAGGGAGTTCTACATAATACTTATAGATTTTTTTTTTGGTTTTTGGGTCACACCCGGCAGTGCTCAGGGGTTACTCCTGGCTCCATGCTCAGAAATTGCTCCTGGCAGGCACGGGGGACCATATGGGGCACCGGGATTCGAACCGATGGCCTTTTGCATGAAAGGCAAACACCTTACCTCCATGCTATCTCCCGGGCCCTATACTTATAGATTTTTATACAAAATCTTTGAACATCATGATTACAAGCATGATTGTAGTTGGATTTCAGTCACAAACAGAACACCCCCTTCACCAGTGCAACATTCCCATCACCTATGCCACCCCTCCCTCCTTCCTCACCACTACTTGTATTCAAGACAGGTATTCTACTTCTCTCACCCATTAAGATTGTCATGATATTTTTAGTGAAATTATTTTCAATAGGGCATTCTTAAGAATCACAAACTGCAGCCCTATTTCCCCCTACTATAACTGGCCAGAGGCCAAGTACCCACAACTCCCATGAAGGCCAAGTAGCAGGCTTGAAGAGGTTATCGTACAGAATATTGTTATGTTATTGTTGTATATAAAGATTATTCTTGCATAGTGGATTTTAAAAAATATCTTTAACCATGTTGGTACATGTGGTCACACCCCTTGGTCTTTAGATATATAGGGAAATGATATTCATATAGGTTTTCATTACTTTCCCAATCTCTTCCCAACTTGTCCACCCCTATTCACAAAGATCAAAAAACTTGTATTTGCACTAATGACTCAAAATTTATGTTCAGTAAGTAGCAAAGAATAAATTATTACATAATTCTTTTTTCTCTTTTTTTCTTTTTATCTACATAATTCTTTTTTTTTTTAAACACAGCATTAACTTTATTTAACAAAAACCTTCTCACAGATCAATATGTAACCCAAAAGACATTTCAGCCACTGCTCTGTTTGGCGGCCAGTCTCTTGTCTCTCTCTTCCGCAATGGTGAGGCGGATGCCTTTTCCTCGGGGAAGAGAAATCCACAAATTATTGCTTTTGCCAATCACAAAAATATTGGAGAGGCGGGTGGCAAAGCTATTGCCATTGGCATCTTTCACATGGACCACATCAAAAGAACCGGGATGTCGCTCCCTGTTGGTGATCACACCAATTCTTCCCAGGTTAGCACCACCGGTCACCATGCACAGGTTACCGGTGTCAAACTTGATGAAATCGGTAATCTTGCCGGTCTCCAAATCAATCCGAATGGTGTCGTTCACCTTGATGAGGGGATCAGGATAGCGGATGGTGCGGGCATCGTGGGTCACCAAGTGAGGAATCCCTTTGGTGCCCACAAAGATCTTCCTCACTTTGCATAACTTGTACTTGGCCTCCTCAGGGGTGATGCGATGGACAGCAAAGCGTCCCTTAGTGTCATAGACCAGACGGAAATGCTCTCCAGTTTTGTCAATACTGATGACATCCATAAAGCCTGCAGGGTAGGTCACATCGGTGCGGACTTTGCCATCTATCTTAATGAAACGCTGCATACAGATCTTCTTCACCTCATCTCCTGTCAGAGCATACTTCAACCTGTTTCTTAGGAAAATGATGAGTGGAAGACACTCTCGAAGTTTGTGGGGCCCGGTGGATGGACGAGGAGCGAAGACCCCTGTCAGTTTATCCAGCATCCAATGCTTTGGAGCCGCCACTCGTTTCAGATGCTTCTTGGGACCGCGAGCCATGGCTGCTGTATGAACCAGGCACTATTTTCGAGGCTTTTTGCAATC
>PVKC010049465.1:0-10730 GCA_004027635.1 Crocidura indochinensis | reverse complement strand
ATATATATATATATACATATATATATATATATATTTGCAGATGGTCTTGTGATTTTATTTAGGGAAGTTTGTGAAAAGGAACTCGAATGTTCTAAACTTGTATTACAGTTCTTAGTGTGTAACCCTGCTTTAGACTTGTGCACCCGGAGTTGGAGATATGGTGAGTGGGGTGACTGTATGTGTATATGTGTGTGTGTATAAATATATATATATACATATATATATATATATTTGCAGATGGTCTTGTGATTTTATTTAGGGAAGTTTGTGAAAAGGAACTCGAATGTTCTAAACTTGTATTACAGTTCTTAGTGTGTAACCCTGCTTTAGACTTGTGCACCCGGAGTTGGAGATATGGTGAGTGGGGTGATTTTTCAGCAGAGCACCTACCTGGCTGGCATGAGGCCTTGAATTTGAGCTTTGGCACCACCCACATTGCTGAATGTGATCCTGTCAGCAGCACCATCATGATCCCTAGTGCCACTGGTGTGTAATCTCCAGTGCCCCTGAGCAAGCATGTACAAGCACTGAAACTCTGGGTGTTACCCAGGCAGGCACCAAACCAAGTGCATCCAAAGCACTCTGACCATGGGAGGAGAAGGTTGGAGGGAGTGGGAGTAAAAGAAAATTGAAGCTAAATAAAATCAAGTACTTGGCTCATACAATCAGTCATCTTGCTTAGAATGTGAACCAAGGCCTCTATCACTTCCAAGTCTATTAAGTACTTTCTCCTTGAGATATTTTCATTTTATTTTTCAGTATGTTGGCATGCTTGGGCTTACTCCTGACTCTGCTCAGGGATCACTCCTGGAGGACTCAGTACCATATGAGATACCAAGGATGAAATCTGGTTGGTCATGTACAAGCGCCCTGCTCACTGTACTATCTCTCCAGCTCCACAGCACATTTCTCAAAATAAAGTATTACTGTGAAGTCATTACAGAATATCACAAAAGACCCTCAAGAAGCTGCAGTTAAATTCTCAGGAGGCTGTAAAGAAAGAAGGCAAAAAGGTGATTCCTGTAAGTACCCTCTTAGTGGCTTTCCACAGTCACAGTTCTACCCAGGGCCTTGGCTACTGACTATTCCAAACAACCACTTTAGGAAAAGCCATGAATTTTTGAATAGGTGTTTGTTTAAGTTGTGTTTGTGAAATCTTTATTTACACAGAGCTTTAAATTGTTAATTAGAAAGAGAAGATCCTGCAATTAGGCTAAAATGCCAACTATTGTTCAATTCCAAAACACATGTTTTGCCTTCACTACAAGTATTCTCCCCAGTGCCTAATTAGATATGGCTCTCTTCCTCTTACTTGAAGCAATCTGGAAAATGTTCAAGCTAAATACAGGAGTGTCTTGAAGACTGACATCTAGAGGAGCCAAGTCAATTTATAAAAAAAATTCCTTGTAAAAAAAATAAAACAACCCAGTTAAGTTCTTACATGATTTTTAAACTTCTTGAACAATGAGGTTCAAAAGTTATACTTTTTTTTGAAGATAGAAGAAAAATGTTTGCCCTAGAGGCAGGTAGGGGAGGGCTGGAGAGAAACTGGGGACACTGGTGACAGGAAATGTGCACTGGTGAAGGGCTAGGTGTCAGACGTTGTATGAAAATGAATCATAAACAACTTTGTGACTGTGGTCCTCCTGGCGACTCAATTAAAGGATTAATTTTTTTAAAGGTTATATATATTTTTTAGAAAGATGTGTAGTAAAACATAAAGCAATTAAAAGTTATCCATAATATCACTATTACGTAAGAATTTGGGCATACTTCTTTTCCAGTTTTGTTGGACATATATACTTACACTCAGTTTTATAAAATTGAGATCAAACCTCAATTTCCTGGAAAACAATACTTCACTGATAGTTAACACTGAGCACAAGAATTGCAGGTATTGTCTGATGTCTTACATGAATTCACTCAATAAAGGTGTGAAGGATGTAGATATTATTATTGTCTTCACTTTGCAGAAAAAGAGCCTCAAGTTTGAAGAGGTCAAAAATTTCCCCAAGGTCAAAACTGCAGTAAATTGTTCTACAATCTTCTCACTACTCTCAGGATTAAGGAGCAGGGAAAGGCAGTCTGTGAAAGGACCTTGCACCTTGTAACGCGCCAAGTAACATTTTAGCCATTATACACAAATAAGAGGCTTATGAAGCTAGGAGTCACAGCCTGGAGTTACCTCAACAACAATCTAGAAAATGCCTAAAATTCAAAAAAGTGGTTGGAGAGGGCACCTCAGGGGAAAGAAAGACTATGATCTATAGAACTCAGTTGCAGATGTAAAAATTGAGAACCAAATTGTTCTTCAGGCCTAAATTCATCCTTGCAGGCATATCTCACTTGAGTGGCTCCATTTGTTTATTTTCACTCTGGAGAAGCCTTGCTCTCTCTCTCTCTTGAATATGTATTTCCACTCTTTAGCTCCACTTCTATCGTTCTAAGCAAGTTTCATTCAATAAAAACTACTTTGCTTCACAAGAGAGGGAGAAAGCAAAAGAGAAAGAGTGGAAGAAAGAGAGAGTGGGAGAGGAAGAAGGGGAGAAGTAGAGAGAGGAGGGAAGGAGAGGAGGAGAGGGAGAGGGAAAGAGAAGAAGGAGAGATGAAGGGGAGAGATAAAGAGAGAGAGAGAGACAGAGAGAGAGAAAGGAGACAGAGGGAGGGAGAGGAAGGGAGAGCAAAAGAGAGATTGGGAGAGAGAGGGGGTAGAAGGAGGGAGGGAGAACAGGGAAGGAGAAGTAGAGAGAGAGAAAGGAAAAGAGAGAACGAGAACACATTCTTTACTGGTACCTTCTAATAAAGGATGTCAAGAAATATCTCCAGCCGGAGTTAGCTTCTGGAGCTGAAAGCATGCATACTGAGGCCAGGGTTCTAGCCCCAGCACCATATGGCCACCTGAGCACCATCAGAAGTAATTCCTGAACAAAGCCAGGAACCAAGTTCCAGATGTTGCTCCAAAACAAACAACAAAAAGGAGTACCAATCTGCTGCAAACTATATCCTAGCATTTGTAAAAGCATAAACTCTAGCAGGTTTGATTTCTGGACCTGCGAAGTGACCTTTCTGTGATTTAGTGTCACTTTTTATTTTATTTCATGGGGAGGAAGGTGCATTGTGCTACATCAAACAGTGACTGAGGAATTCTTTCAGCTTTGTGCTCAGAGGACCAGGCAGTGGGACTGAACCTGAACCTCCAGCATACAAAGCATAAGCTCAGCCTTACAGCTATCTATCCTTCAGCCCTTTAAGCTATCTCAGCCTCTTGGTGCTTTTATCTGTAAAAAAGCAGGGATAATCATAAAATCCATGCACAAGATCATGGTGAAACTAAATTAATAAATGAAATTAAAGTGCTTAGAATAGCTGGATACTTGGGGCCAGGTGGTGGCGCTGGAGGTAAGGTGCCTGCCTTGCCTACGCTAGCCTTGGACGGACCACGGTTAGATCCCCCAGTGTCCCATATGGTCCCCCAAGCCAGGAGCGACTTCTGAGCGCATAGCTAGTAGTAACCCCTGAGCGTCACTGGGTTTGGCCCAAAAACCAAAAAAAAAAAAAAAAAAAAAAAAAAAAAGAATAGCTGGATACGGGCCTGTAGAGATAGCACGGCTGTGTTTGCCTTGCAAGCAGCTGATCCAGGACCAAAGGTGGTTGGTTCGAATCCCGGTGTCCCATATGGTCCCCTGTGCCTGCTAGGAGCTATTTCTCAGCAAACAGCCAGGAGTAACCCCTGAGCACCGCCGGGTGTGGCCCAAAAACCAAAAAATAAATAAATAAATAAAATAAAATAAAATAGCTGGATATCCACTACACACCACATAATTGTTATATATTATTACACTTCACACATTTGAACTATCTGTTCTTTCCTTACATTGTAACATTATCCTTATTTTCCAGAAAGGGAACAATATTCTCCTGATTGAATTTTTTTTTTTTTTTACTTATTTTGTCAAGAAGCAAGAAATAAAGTCCAAGAAGAGGCGGAAAGTAAAGTCCAGATAAAAATAAAAGTAAATAAAAGGTTTCCTGGAATCTGAAGAATAAGGAAGTCAGCCAGGATGTAGAAGTTTATCTCTGACTTTAACTCAGCAATAAATTCTCAAAATTATTAGATATAAAAATCAGCTAGTCAGGGCCTGAGCAAGAACAACACAGCAGGGAGGGCATTTGCCTTGTACAAGGCTGACCTCGGTTCAATCCCTAACTACTCAACAGTGAAAATTAATGTGGCAGGCAACATCAATTACTAGGAAATGCTAAAGAGAAAAAGCACTTCCTTTGTACATCATTTCATTATTTGAATGATCTGTCTTATCTTCATAATTAAAAACAAATTCACACGAACACATCAACACCCTATTCATCTCCAACTATTTATTTTGTACTCGATCTGTACTCTATTCACCTCCAACTTAGGGAGAAAAGGATCCTAAAAAAGAGTTGAAGGCAAAACAGAAATAGGGAGAAAAGATGAACTGCCTGACAAATTGAAAGTCTGTACAGAGTTGAAGTAAATCTGTCACAGACAGGAAAAGATCAGTGGGTGCAGAAGAGTCTTGCACACTGAGGGTGGAGCCATGGGACAGGTAGTCTCTTCCCTTCTTTGCATGAAAATATTCTAAGACCAGGAGTAGGAGTTTTGACAGGAAAAATGAAGTGATTAATAAGGTGGGAAGCCGCTCTGCAAAAGAAAAAAAGTTGGGAACTTAGCCCAATGCTTTAAGAGAAAAGAAGTATGAATTACAAGCTGTGAAACAAATGAAAATGCAGAAAATACACCTTTGCAGTTTATAATAAAAGAAGACCTATACACCCACCACCACACTTAAGAAAGCATTGGCGGGTCAGAGTGATAGCACAGTGGGGAGGGTGCTTCCCTTGCAAGTGGCTGGACCCCAGCATCCCATATGGTCCCCCAAATCTGCCAGGAGTAATTCTTGGAATAATCCCTGGCCAGGTGTTGCAGAAGAACAAAACAAACAAAACATCGTTGGGACCCGAGGGATAGCACAGCAGTAGGGCATTTGCCTTGCATACAGCCGACCCAGGACAGACCCAGATTTGATTCCCAGCATCCCATATGGTCCCCCAAGCCTGCCAGGAGAGATTTCTGAACACAGAGTAATCTCTGAGCACCGCTGGATGTAACCCAAAAACAAAACAAAACTAAACTAAACAAAAAGGCATTGACTTTGACAGATTTAGTGACCTCCTCTTTCAACATCTTTCAACATCCTTCTCCTTTACCACCTTCCCTCAAATAAATCACTGATTTTTGCACCCAACATTCCCTTGTACGTGTGTGAGAGAGGTGAGTATGGTTTGGGTCATATATGGTGATGATCAGGGTTCACTTCTGCCTCTATCCTCAGCACTGGGATAACACCTGGTGTTATCACCGGTGTAACACCTGGTGATTGAAACTGGGTCATCATATATAAGGCAAGCACCTTGCCCCATACTATCTTTCCAGTCTCACCATTCCTTTATTTTAAATACTGTACATGCCAGATCATTCAAAGTTTTAGAACTTTTATTTCACTCAACATTGCATTTTTGAGACTCATCTACACTGATCATCAATTTTCATCTCATGGATGCAAACATGGGATGTCATACTAAAAACCTAGCAAAATTTTAAATATTCATTGGAATAGTTTCTAGTTTGGGACAATTAGAGGTTAAAAAAAAAAAGACTCAAAATATCAATCCATGGGACCGGGCGGTGGCACTGGAGGTAAGGTGCCTGCCTTGCCTGCACTAGCCTAGGAAGGAGGACCGAGGTTCTATTCCCCGGTTTCCCATATGGTCCCCCAAGCCAGGAGCGACTTCTGAGCGCATAGCCAGGAGTAACCCCTGAGCGTCATCAGGTGTGGCCCAAAAACAACAACCACAAAAAAATCAATCCATGTCTGTAACATATTTGTAGTAGCTTCTCTAAGGGAATTTCTGGGTCATAGTTACTATCTACCTTCAATTTTATTTTATTTTATTTGGGGGGTGGGTCCACACCTGGTGACACTAAGGGTTTACTTCTGGCTTTGCACTCAGAAATCACTCTTGATTTGGGAGACCATATGGGACGTCGGGAGATCGAACCGCAGTCTATCCTAGGCTAGCACCGGCAAAGCAGACGTCTTACCACTCAGCACCACCGCTCCGGCCCCTCTACTTTCAATTTTAATATATTACACTAAACTATTATTTTTCCCAGTTGCTTGGCATTTTCATCATTTCCACACGCATCAAGACTATTCTCAGCATAGGTTTAAATTTGTACACCACTGCTGGTGAAAGTAAACTTCTCCTCTAAGGTCATAAACCATCCATTCTCTCTTTAGCAAGATGATTTTTTTTACTTGTCCAATTTCCAGTTTTAACCAGTCATTTTTAATTTTTCCTTTGATTTTTGTGCTGCTCAGGAATCACTGTGATGGAGACTCTATGGGGTGGTGGGGATAAAAATGACCACATACAAACCAGGAACCTTCTCTGCTGGTGATATCTCTTGGGCCAATTTCCAAATATTTGATTTATTGAGGATCTTTATTTACTCCGATACTACCAATCATTGGCTATTTGTGCTGCAATCATGTTCTTCCATTTTATGGCTTCTTTCAATTTCCATTTAGAATTTTAAATTCTACTAAGTCAAATATATCCATCTTTGCTTAGTTTGTACTTTGGGTACAATAAAAAAAAAATCCTTTCCTATGGTGAAAATAACACCCCACTTTTGACTAAAAGCATTATAAGTTTTCGATTTTATATTAATGTTCTTAATCCATCTGGAGCTGCAATTTTCATAAGTGTGATAGGGATCCAATTTTGTATTTTTGTTTAGACAACCAGCTGTCCCAGCCTCATCTAAAAATATAATCATTCTATGCCCCACTGACCAGTGGAGTGAATTCTACAATTTTTCAAGTTCTTACAGACTTGTAGACTGGTTCTCAAATCTCTAGTTTGTCTTGTTATTTGCCTGTTATTTGCCTCCAGTTA
The DNA here is from genome assembly GCA_004027635.1 of Crocidura indochinensis. Lineage (NCBI taxonomy): Eukaryota > Metazoa > Chordata > Mammalia > Eulipotyphla > Soricidae > Crocidura > Crocidura indochinensis. Next base: position 3,725 of record PVKC010049465.1, on the reverse strand, counting down.
CACACTGGCTATCTTAATTACAAGCAATAAGTCTTGACATCTTATAATAAATACTATAGTATAAGCAAGCCTATCAACACTTTCACTTTCAGCCTTCTTAGGTTATTGCTCTCTCCTATAAATTTTTGGAATGAATTTGATCAAATTTGATGAAACTTCTACTGGAATAGAATTTAATAATCCATTAATAAGTCAATTAATTAGGGAAAAACTGATATATCTATAAAATGCAATCAGTCTAGCCATGAACACAATGATGTTCACTCCCATTTTTTTAGACCTGCTGTGGCAATCAATAAAATTTTAATATTCTCCTCACATGTTTGGCATTTCTTTTGCTGACTAATCATCTTATAGCACCAAAAATATATGTGCTGTCATTTTCATTCTAACTGCAATTCTAATTCTTATGATTAGCTTTTTGATAATAAATTAGGAAACTTCAATGAACTTACTAACATCCTTACTTTTCATAGCTTCTGAGCATATACTTGAGTTTTCTGCGTAAAATGTCACAATGAAAGTTTTGATTTTCCTATCTGTACACCCTTTTTTGGGGGGGGTGGCTCTACGCTCAGAAATCACCCCTGGCAGGCACAGGGGATCATATGGGATACCAGGATTCAAACCACCCTCCGTGCTGTGTTGGTCACATGCAAGACAAATACCTTACCGCTGTGCTATCACTCCGGCCCGATATCTGTACACTTTTTACTTGTTTTCATTCCTTAGTTAGGATTTCCAGTACATTGTTGAATAGAGATTGTGATTGCAGGAATCTTTCCTTCTGTTACTTAGGAGTAACAGAAGAGTAGCTTTGAAGGAAATGTTTGTTATAAATTTGTTATGTTAACTGCTATAGATAAAAATGTTTCTGTTGTAAGGATAAAAAGTTTTCATGGGGGCCAGAGCAATAGCATAGTAGATACAGTGTTTGCCTTGCACGCAGCTGATCTGGGTTCAATTCCTGACATCCCACATGGTCCTGAGCCTGCCAGGAGTGAGTTCTGAGTGTAGAGCCACCCCTGAGAGCCACTGGGTGTAGCCCCCCAAAAAGTTTTCATGACTAGTTTGCTAAGTATCTTTTATAATGATTATAAATTGAATTTAACTGACTAATTTTTCTGTACCAATCAATAAAAACGTATCTTTTATATTTAGTAATATTCACTCATTGCATTCCTAGAATAAGGTTGGTGACCCAGAACTTACTGTTTGGAGGGACAAAAAAACAAACATGATATCAGAGTAGAAATCATTTGTTTAAAACTCACTAATGCATTGAAATCTCACTTATTTACCTCAGGATCCTGTCTCCTCTGCTGACTCTGAGCTCTCAGATTATGTACTGCAGATGGTTCTCATTCAGAATTTAGCATTTAGCACAGGCTCCTCTATATACATCCTATCTCTCAACTATAAAAAGCCCCTCAAGGATCAACAATTAGTAAGAACATAAGTGCTTGCAGAAAATGTCCTCTTTTTTTTTTTTTTTCTTGGAGTAACTGGCGAAAGCTGGTTTGGCTCACACCCCTGGTTCACAGGGACTATTCCTGGCTATGTGCTCAGGACTGACCCCCTGGCTTGCTCATAGGACCATATATGATGCTAGGAATTTGAACTGTGGTCTAACTCTTCCACCCTGGACATATTCTTATAGATAAAATGGTAAATATAAGTTGATAATGCAGCATCCTTAGTACATCACATTCCTAGACAGAGGAGCTTTTCAACAGTCAGTTTTAATCCACTAACATTTTAAATTGTACTCCACACTTTGCTAACAACATTCCAGTCAAGTGTGTTTGATAACATTTCTTGATTGGGAAGGTGAGAGATGGTTGATCTATATTCGATCTTGGGGGCTACCCCTGACTCTGTGCCCAAGGGATCACTCCTGGTGGTTCTTTCCAGGGAACCAGCCATACGCGTGGTATTGCAGATGGAGCCCCAGTTAGCTGCCTATAAGACAAGTGCCTTAACTGCCATCTCTCCATCCCCTACATGTCTTGATTATTTTGTTTGTTTTGGGGCCACACTCAGCAATGTGTAGGGGTTACTCTTGATTCTCAGAGTTCTTGGTTCTCAGCACCTGGCAGTGCTCAGGACACCGTATGGGATATTGGAGATTAAGTCCAGGTCAGTTGTGTGCAAGACAAAAACCCTACCTGCTGTGCTACTGCCCCAGCTCCCAATACCTTGACAACAAAAAAGACTATTTTTTAATTGTTGTGGGAACTCAGGGACTAAGTAATGCCAGGGATCAACCTCCGGGCCTCATACATGTAAGTCATATTCTATCGTATGCATGATTTTTTTTAACACAACTTGACTTTTTCTCATAGCATACAGGCAATCATGGGGAGTCGAAGTGATGATATAGTGCAAAGATATGACAGTGTCTTGTGGAATAAGGTGCATCATCTCAGGCCCTGTGTGAAGGGGAGGAGGAAGGCTGGCATTTTCCCTCCTTGGCATTGACCTCTAATTAGCTGTCAGCAGTGAGTCACACTTTTCCTCCTCCACTCTCCCACTCTCTCCACCTTCCTTCTTTTTCTAGAATTGCACAATGTAGAGCTGTAGCATGGATACATTTTCAGTATTCCAGGAAATGTTATCATGTCTCCAGATTACAGCAACCTTCCAACCTGTTTTCCTATCAGCAGTCTCTATCCTCTGTACTTCCTGCTGGTTGACCTCAGGACTGCTTCTATTCTCCACAGAGGACGGACACACACACACACACACACACACACACACACACACACACACACACACACACACACACACACACACACACGTGTTCTGGAACCAGGCTGCTGTCTGGGTTCAAATCCAAGTTTGGAACTAAAAGTGCCAAGACAAATCAGTCAGTCACTTTCCCTCAATTTCCTTCTCAGTAAGTATAATGAAGGCCTATAACTACCTCACAGGATTCTTAGAATTAAGTGAATTCCTATTTCTGAAGTACATGGCCCCTGGCCTGAAGTCTATAAGCATATTTGTATGGTTAAATAAGTGGGTAAACTATTGTCAGCTGGAGCTCCATCACCCTCTTATTTGTGTCTCTGAACTACTAATGCATTTCTCTTTTTTTGCCTGGGTGAGGAGAGGAGGGAAGTATATTTTAGACTATTTGGTTTTGGGGGGTTTGTTTGGGTTGTGGGGAGGGTTTGAACCACTTGTGCATTGCTCAAGGGTTACTCCTGACTCTGCAGTCAGAAATTATTCCTGACAGGCTGGGGAACCATATGGGATGCTGAGGATTGACTCGGGCCAGCCACATGCAAGGCGAATGCCCTCTTCCCTGTGCTATCACACCGGGTCCAAGGGACAAGAGCCAGGCAATATTAACTGACACTCTGTCCAGTAAGTCCTCCTTCCCTCTCTCGGACAAGTTAGAAAGAGAAGCAAGCAAGAGTCAGCCAGGCTAAAATGAGCACAGCTGAAAATAAACGGAGCCATTTGTTTAATCGGCATGAAAAGACATGTGTGAGTGCTTTTCAATATTTGCAAGACTGAGCCAGAGAAGGAGGCTTATTCAAAAGTCTGTGTATGGCACAGCTTGGAGTGAGAGAAAGGAGACAGAGAAGAGAGATCAGAGTGAAAGAGAAGAGAGACTGAGAGGAAAGAGGGGGGAGAGGGAGAGGGTGGAAAGTGAAGAGTGGGGAGGGAGAGAGAGAGTGTGTGTGGTGTGTGTGTGTGTGTGTGTGTGTGTGTGAGAG
>PVKC010049464.1:0-10736 GCA_004027635.1 Crocidura indochinensis | reverse complement strand
AACCAACCACCTTAGGTTCTGGATCGGCTGCTTGCAAGGCGAACGCCACTGTGCTATCTCTCCGGGCCCGACTTTTTCTTTTCTTAGTTTTTAGTTTGACCCCTATGCTCAGTGAGTGTGATTCACAGATATTTAAAGATTTTTGACACAAGTGGCCAGAGAATTATAGTATAGTGAGTAAGTCACAACAAAGTAAGCTTTGCACACAGCTGACCCGGGTTTAAGTTCCAGCATTATGGTTCTCTGAGCTTGCCAAGGGTAATTCTAGGGCCAGAGATATAGCACAGTGGTAGGGCATTTGCCTTGCACGTGGCTGACTCAGGATGGACCTGGGTTCGATCCCCTAGCATCCTATATGGTTCCTTGGGCCAGGAGTGATTTTAAGCGCATAACCAGGAGTAACCTCTGAGCATCACCAGGTGTGGCCGAAAACAATACAAAAATAAGTGATTCCTAAGCACAGAGCCAGGAGTAATAACCCCTTAGCATTGTTGGAAGTGGTCCCAAAGAAACAAATCTCTATTTCTTTATGCATTTGTTGAATTCCCTGAGACTAACATGGCTTCTAAGAGCTTTCTGATTGTATTTTTTAAAAATAAGGTTATTGCTGTTGAAGATCTTTCAAATATCAATTGTAATTTTAATTTCACTCAGTGCCAGAGAATCTAAAGATTATATAGGAGGACAAATCATGGCACCCGATCTTTGGGAACATATAGTATTGAAATGATTTCAGTCTGACACAGTAAGTTGTGATAGCAAGTACTGTACTATAAGTACTAGACTAGTATTGAGAAGCAAAGATAAATTTTGAATAAGGAATCTAGAAAGCTTTTATGTTGTAATTCTTATGATTTGAACAAAGCCTTTTGTATAATGAGTGAGAGAAAGACCAGCTTAAAAGTAGACTTTAGGGACCCTGGAGATAGCATGGAGGTAAGGCATTTGCCTTTCATGCAAAAGGTCATCGGTTCGAATCCCGGTGCCCCATATGGTCTCCCGTGCCTGCCAGGAGTAACCCCTGAGCACTGCCGGGTGTGACCCAAAAACCCAAAAAAAGTAGACTTTAAGGATAAAATAAGCAAAATTGTCAGAATTATGAATTTGCTCCATTGAAAAGGAAATCAGTGCCCGATGTAAGGGACAGTGGTACAAGATGCGTCAATAAGTACTGTAAAAGTAAAACACTATCAGGAATAGCAAAAGGAAAGCTTGAAAAGATTTGCGGAATAAGCAGTTGATCCTGGAGAGTGATTATAGGTGTAAAAAAAAAGGGGTAGTTAAGGGCTGAAGTCTAGCACAGTTATGAGGGTGCTTTCTTTACACACTCTTGATCCGACTTTGATCCTCCGCATCCCATAAGAGCTGCTAGGAGTAATAACTGAGTAGAGAGTTAGAAGTAACCCCTGAGCATCGCTGGGTGTGACCAAAAAGAAAAGTGTTTTTTTTTTTTTTTTATTTAAGCAATTTTTGTTGAAGCTGTACTTCCAGAGGTCTGGCTGACAACTAACTAATCCCTTAAAAGGTATCCAGGAGTTAGTTTGTTTGTATGTACCTCTCTAAGATGCTTAAGTAGCCCAGTTCAGGGCTGGCAGTTCAATGCAGGGGTCCAAAGATGTGGTGCCACTTGAACTCTCTGGGGCTGGCCATCACCCAGGCCACCCCAGTGATGCTTTGGGTTTGTATCGAAAGACAGTATATTAAGTAAGAACTGACTCAGATGTAGTAGTATATATTTCTCTATTACATAAAGCTGTGTAGTAGCTAATACCGAGCATCTCATCAGATGCCATGTTCTCAGCATTGTGCATTTGTTAATCCTTTTATTTTGGGAACGAGCTTTTAAGGTAGGAACTGTTATCTGTACTTCAGAGACAGGAAGCTGAGGGCTTGGATGTTAAGACTTGAGTGGCTGGTTCTGTACAGTTAAGAAGAGGAGGCCAGAAGCCCAGTTCAGAGTCCTGTCAGTTTTACATCTCCCTGTTAGGTGTCTTATGCTATATATGGATGGAGGTGTCATTTCTGATTAACCCTCTTACTCTCCAGTGCAGAAATCAAAGCATGATTTGATGATCAAACGTGATGAAAAAGAAAGAAAACGGGGCCAGAGTGGTGGCGCAAGGGGTAAGGCATCTGCCTTGCCTGCGCTAGCCTAGGACAAACACTGGTTCGATCCCCTGACATCCCATATGGTCCCCCCAAGCCAGGAGCGATTTCTGAGCATATAGCCAGGAGTAACTCCCGAGTGTCACCAGGTGTGGGGGGGAGGGGAGAGAGAGAGAGAGAGAGAGAGAGAGAGAGAGAGAGAGAGAGAGAGAGGGGGGGAGAGGAGAGAGAGAGAGAGAGAGAGAGAATAGAACAGAATGATTCAAATAAAGCACTCTCACTGCTTTGGCCTACACAGAAATCACAACATATCTATATCTTCTTAAACAGGTGATATACATGCATACATATATATACACACATAAACATCATACAGATTATTAGATGGAAATTAATTATTTATTTATATTGAACATTCAGTTTTGTGTTTTTTTGTTTGTTTGTTTGGGATCCATATCTGGACTTAATAGTACTCCTAGTTGATGGAACAATTAGTAATTGATGGAATTCAGGAAACAGAATCTGCTGGTCCTGCAACTGACTTTGACTTGTGTTCCTCAGTTGCAGCAGGGCCGGTGAAGCATTTCATTTCTTGTGTACAATTTCTTGGGTAACAAGGAATCCTAACGGGCTGCCTACCTGCCTTGCAGAAGGACGTGCCAGACGGGGTGAAAGAGCTCTCTGAAGGCTCAGAAGAAAGCAGTGATGGTCAGTCCGATTCCCAGAGCTCAGAGAACAGCAGCAGCAGCAGTGATGGCGGCAGCAACAAGGAGAGCAAAAAGAGCCGGTGGAAGAGGAAAGGTGAATCCTGAATGCTGGAGGGTGGTTCTCCTCCTCAGCCTGCCTTTTGCTCTAGGCTACACATGAGCCTTGACTTTAACCTGACTCTGAATCAGTACTCAGTAGATTTTCTGGCAGGGACGGGAATGTTCTTTATTGGTGCTGTCTAAGCCAAACACAGTAGCCACCGGCCCTTGTGTCTGTTGATGACTTGAACTAACCAAGAAACTCATACTTTTAAGGCTAAATTGTCACTTGTGGCTTAGTAGCTGCCACATTGGACAAGACAACTCTAGCTTGGGGATTAGTTTTCACTCTTAGCTATTGATACCCAATTTTAGAATCCACTTATTCACCTTTCTATTCTTATTTTCTCAAATTTTAATATGTTTATAAGGCTCTTCTTACTAGGAAGCCAAATGCTTTTCACTCACGATAGCAAAGACCAAGGAAATCTGATCTGCTGGGTTTGGCTCTCGTCATCGGCTTGGTGGCTGTTTTATAGCTCATCCCAAAACTCTAATAAGTAATGCTTATTTTGCTGCTGTTTTCTCCTCTGGATTTTTTTTTCCCCACTTGGGATACATTTTATTACCTGTTCCTGCTAATTTCAATGGCTTCCTTGTCCATCTAGAAAAGTCCTTCCACATTTATAATTGCAGATGTATGTAATGGCAGATTTTCAGCAGCTCATAGTGATTCCTTTGTATGTACCAACACAGTGATATTCTAGACATACAGATATTTAAGAGTTTTCCTTAGCTTATCATCCTCTGAGGTTATGAACAAGCAGTCTGTTTGGATGACTTGAAGTACTAAAGTACCTTCAGAATTGTTGATCTAGAAATATGTCAGAACAATAGTCTTAGTCATCACTCTCCGTGTGCTCATAGATGTTCAAGTCCTGAGCAGAATTGAGGTCATTGGTAGCTTTGCCTGTCCTTTCTAGTATAGCTGCTACTATTACTCAGGCAAGCTTGTAGCCAGAGGATTTTAGCCTTAAGAGCATGACCACTTGAAGCCCATCCCTAGTCCACATGTTAGGAACAAATGGAATAAGACAGAACTGGCCTCTGTTCTAGTGTTCTTGTTTGTGTGTGCTGTGTGTTTATTAGTGAAAAGAGAATCGTCAGAATCTTGAAGTTGGAATTTTATTGAAAATTTGTCTATATATGGAAATGTATAGTCAAAAGTGTTAAGTGCTCTGTTTCTACTCTGGTTCACCTCAGCTTAAAGTGCTTTTTAAACTATCTCTGATTTGTAATTCTTCTAGAAATCATTGAGGTATTGAATACTTATCAGTTACATAAAGATATGTGTTCTGGAACCAGAGAGATGGTAGGGAAGTTGCTTGCCTTGCGTTCAGCTGCCCTAGGTTTGACCTTTGGCACCTCTTAAGCTTCCTCTAGCAATGCTAGAAGTGATTCTTTGTGTAGAGCAGAATAAACCCTGAGCACCATGTATCTCCTCTCCACCCCCCAAAAAATTGTTTTAGATGTTTTCTGTGAAATTATTTGTGGATTTTAAGTAGTTTATTAAGTAGAAAGTAGAATATAGCTTAGTCTGTGTAGAACGATTTAGATCTACCTACATGATATTATATGAAATTTGCTCTGATGCTCTTGAAGAATGCAGATGACCTGCTCTCTGAGAATAAGCCCGTCTCGTTTATGGGTTATACAAATGGTATACGGCATGGCTTTCATTAATTTTTAGATATGAAAGTATGAATGTTTTTGTGTTTCATTACAAATTAAGATTGGAAAACTTGCAGTGTAGCCCATACAGATGGTGATAGTTGTAGGCCGCAGCAAAGCTATTCTTAATCATTTATGGTTATTAATAAAGGTAAAGCAGTGTAACTATTTCTTTCTTAGGACTCTTATTCTCAATCTGACATCACTTTATTTCAAATGCATTGTAAGACAGGAAGCACATTGAGATAGTATCAAAACCCACTTCCTTTTATGTACAAAAATAAAGAGCTCTGACAGCCAAACTGATACTTCTAGTTGAAAATCGATAGACACTCTCTTAATGGAGAGAGAACATAGTCAGATCGGAACATAGACCAGAATTATAAAATTCAGTTCCACACAAGAACTAGTTTAGTGGTTTTAGTGAAAAGCAGAAGAACTTTGGTTTGCAGTGTTTTGGCTTCCTAATTTTTAGACAGGAAACAATGTTCAGAGAAGAGCTTTATGGAATGCCAAGCCAAGGTAAGGTAGAATAACTCCAGAATAATGATCTTAAATAAACTGCTTCTATTGTGTGCTCTTTTTCTTTTTCTTTTTTTTTTTCCTTTTGGTATGATCAGAGTTAAATGGAGTCTCTGCCTTTTTCTAATAAAAGAATAGAAATATTAGTGCATGAAGCAATTGTAGAAGTGCTCTTTTTAAAATTTTCTAATTGAGTAAAGTTTTGTTAGATTGTGTCTGCTTTTAAAATGTTAAGAAAATAATTATGTGAGCTATATACTTTTTCAGCACTGAGGAACAGAATGATTTTTCCAGAAGCATGAGCTAATGTGAATTTTACTGCTTATCCAGAACCTTTCTTAAATTGGGAATTTGGTACTGTGTTTGGAGTTCCTTTCCTGTCTACCCTTGAATGTTTTCTGAGAGTTACACTGCTGAATAGCCATGATGATGTGTAGACGTGTATCCTTTAAGAATTGTTCTGGGAGAGAAAAATCTCCTTCAGACCAACTAACCTTATTAGAAGAGAGAGACTTTCTGCTCTCTTAGCTCTGTCACATGTTAGAGATGGTTATATGCTTAGGGCCTGGGTCCTGGAGGTTTATAGAAGCAAAGGAAGGTAAGGTATTCAAGTGTGACCTTGTCCCTCTTAGCTACAGGACAATCCGGCTGGCATCAGTAGCTAACACTTGCTCGGCCTGGAGTGAAAAGTTCTTGCTGAGGAAGAAGGGACTTTAGAGCTGAAAAGGGTCTGTCATTTTTAGAAGTGAAATTCTGGATTATGGGAGAATAAATATGTATTATAAGAGAAGGATTACTAGTTTTGAAAATTATAACAGTTTGGAAAGTTCATTATTATTTCTTCCTCTTGTCAATATGTCTACTACATGAAGCTGAATTTTATTTTTAATCGCTATTCTCATTAATATTTTTCCTCCCCCTTTTTTGGTTTTTGGGCCACACCTGGTGATGCTCAAGGGTTACTCCTGGCTATGAGCTCAGAAAACGCTCCTTGCTTGGGGGATCATATGGGACACCAGGGGATCTAACCCGAGATTCATTCTAGGCTAGTATGCAAGGCAGATGCCTTATGGACCACTGCTTCGGTCCCTCTCATTAATATTTTTAATATTTCAGAGGGGCCCAGAAGAAAAAAATAAAATAGTAAATCACTTATTTTGTATTAATTTTTTTTTGTTTGTTTTTTGGGCCACACCCAGCGGTGCTCAGGGGTTACTTCTGGCTGTCTGCTCAGAAATAGCTCCTGGCAGGCAACGGGGGACCATATGGGACACCGGGATTCGAACTAACGACCTTTGGTCCTGAATTGGTTGCTTGCAAAGCAAATGCCGGTGTGCTATCTCTCCGGACCCTAAAAAAAATTTTTTTATTACAAAATTTAAAGTCTGGGGTAGAGCGTTGGCGCCTGGGTAGGGCATTTGCCTTGCATGCGACTGACATAGGATGGACCCGTTTGATCCCCTGTCGTCCCATATGATCCCCGAGCAAGGAGCGATTTCTGAGCACATAACCAGGAGTTACCCCTGATTGTCACTGGGTGTGGCCCAAAAACCAAAAGCAATTTTTTTGTTTTTTTATTTTTTAGTTTTTGGGTCATACCCGGCGGCACTCGGGCTACTTGCTTGCTCTGTACTCAGAAATCACTCCTGGCAGGCATGGGGATGGCATATGGGATGCTGGGATTCAAACCACCATCTGTTCTGGATATGCTTTGTGCAAGGCAAATGCCCCACTACTGTGCTATCTCTCCTGCCCAAACAAAAATTTTTTTTTTTTTGGTTTTTGAGTCACACCCAGTGATGCTCAGGGGTTACTCCTGGCTATTCGCTCAGAAGTCGCTCCTGGCAGGCACGGGGGACCATATGGGGGACCGGGGGATCGAACCGCGGTCCCACCTAGATTAGCACAAGGCAAGGCAGGCACCTTACCTTTAGTGCCACGGCCCGGCCCCCAATTCTTTTTTCTTTTTCTTTTCTTTTGGTTTTTGGGTCATACCCGGCAGTGCTCAGGGGTTACTCCTGGCTCCATGCTCAGAAATTGCTCCTGGCAGACACGGGGGACCATATGGGGCACGGGGATTCGAACCAATGACCTTTTGCATGAAAGGCGAACACCTTACCTCCATGCTATCTCCCGGGCCCGCCAAACAAAATTTTTTTAAAAGTCTAATGTACCCCATACAAAGAGTTGATATTAAACTATCCAATGGTAATCTGCTAATTGGAATAGTCTCAATGCAATATTTATCTAAAAACGGTATCTTCTGAACTTTTTCTGAGTTGGCAACATACACACGTATGTGTGTTGGTTGCTTTATTAAAGTAGAGACAACTTTAATAAACTCGTACAACTGGATTTAATGAGCCTCAGGTCTGGGGTTGTTTTTAAACATTTTCTAAAAACATTTCATTTTAAGCTCAGAATCCTCTCTGCTAAGCTGCTCTTTTATATTTGACTTTTGTTTGTTTGTTTGTTTATTTTGGGAGGGCCACACCCATATGATGCTCAGGGGTTATTTCTGGCGAAGTGCTCAGAAATGGCCCCTGGCTTGGGGTGACCATATGGGACGCCGGGGGATCGAACTGTGGTCCTTCCTTGGCTAGCGCTCGAAAGGCAGACACCTTACCTCTAGTGCCACCTTGCCAGCCCCATGTATTTGACTTTTTATTTATTTATTTATTTTTTTGGTTTTTGGTTTTTGGGGCCACACCCGGTGACACTCAGGGGTTACTCCTGGCTATTAGCTCAGAAGTCGCTCCTGGCAGGCACGGGGGACCATATGGGGAACCGGGGGATCGAACCGCAGTCCATCCTAGGTTAGCGCAGGCAAGGCAGGCACCTTGCCACCGCCCGGCCCCGACTTTTTATGTATTTTAAAATTACTATTGTTGCTGCTGCTGCTGCTGCTGCTGCTGCTACTACTACTGCATTACCATCATCATCATCATCATCATCATTCAAGCAGTATTAGGGACCCAAGGTCTCTCCCCTTAATACTTGGCCTCTAGGGTTGAATAGTTCATTACCTGACTCTAATAGTGCTGGGGGCCATAAAGGTCACATCTGGCAGTGCTGGGGCCCATGTAGTACCTGAGACATGTAAGACAGACACCCACCAGCCTTTGGAGCTGTCTCCTTATCTTTGTATGTACTGTTTTATTTTGTTTTATAACTCAAATGCTGAGTAACTGCTGATCTTTTCATCAGAATTTAGTAATCTTTTGTTAAATTTATGTTTATAGAAAAGCAAGCATTTTGTTTCTAATCAGATACAATATAAACTGTTAAATAGAAGTGCCTTTAATCTGTTCAGCAGTTCAGTGGAAGATTGCATAGGCCTTTAGTTGCCTTGCACAACCCCTCAAAATTACCTGGTACATTCAATTCTTTTTCCAGTGCTTACTGTTTACAAGGTATTTGGGAAATGGATTCAAATAACATTCAGGTCCCACCCATAAGAATTCTTAAGCATATTAAAGTTATAGAAAACAAGCAGGTAATTCATAAATGTCTTTATAAGTAACATATTTATATGTGGTATAGAAAAAGTTATTGTGATTGTAGTGGGGGCCACACCTAGTGGTGTGCAGGCCCGCCTCCATGATGTTCAGGCTGTTCATTGGTCACAGGTGCCACACCCAGGCATGCTGGGGGTGTGAGGCTCACAGTACCGGGATTAAGTTCAGGGGCTCATACATGTAAGTTTGCTTTAACTATTTGAGTCACAGCTCTGGCCCTAGAAAATTCCGATAGACATTTCTTTCCTCTAGAGTGTGATCTCTAGGAAAGACAGGGCAGCATGTAAAGGAAACAGAATGGCCACAAGGTGGGATGCACAGTGATTTTAGGAAGCCTTAGGTAAGTTTGGCTGGGAGCGGGCATTTGTGAGAAGAATCTTGGAACTGACCATTTCTTTTTCCTGCTAGGCCTCTATTGGTTATTAATAGTCATAAAGTAATTTATGTTTGTTTGGGTGTTTTGGGGTGTGGGGTGGGTAGTGCTTAGGGATCATGTGGTGTGCTGAACTCAGATCAGTCACTTGCAAAGCAAGAGCCCCTCCGTGCACTGTCCTGTTGCTCTGGTCCCATAAAGTACTTTCTTGGGAAACTCAGGTACATGATATGGAACAAGTTTTTGTAGCCACATGCCAGCAGAAATCAGGCTTTGTGACGGGATGGACCCTTTTAGTTTGGTTCATCTGTCCATTTAGTACTGGAATTAGTGGACCAGCTTATTTCTTTCCCGTTTCAGTTCCTTATCACTATGATAATCACTATCAGCCATAAGAATTCTTTTCTGTTGTTGACGTTCGTTTATTGAGTGCAGAGTATTTCCTTGATGTGACATAATTTGTGACATTAGTTTCATTTAAGTTAAAAGTAAAACTGTTATTAAAGCAATGGGCAGGATTATTTCTAAGTGTCCCTTTGTAAAGAAAGATTATAAATGGGTTTGATGTAGTTAAGATGAAGCCTTATCATTCACTCTTAGTCTTGTTTCTAATTTTGTTAACTTTTAAAAGATGCAGCCCTAGGAATTCTTGGCTCCTTATTTTTCAACTGTGGCATTATTCCATGCCTTCCCCACCCATCTTCGTTGCCCTCCCCTACTGCTTATTTGGAAACTGTTAATCATTCCTTCCGAGTTTCTTTGTGCACCAGCACTCAATGTAAAAATACAATAAAAATGACCTGTGTTGAGTTTATATGAAAATACCCAACTATTTTCTCCCACTCTTGTACTACCTTATTGTGGACCAGTCTTTGCACTACAGTAGAATAATAGCAAAGAGGTTCAGATTTGCCAGCTGTTTAAAATGTTGGAAATGTCAGTCTGTGTTTCTTGATCTTCTGTTCCTCTTCTTCCTCTTTATCTTCATTTCTAGGGTGGAGAAACATTTGGAGGGTGTTGAGCCACACCTTGCTGGGTACGGGATGCTGGGGATTGAACCCGGATCAGTTGCATGCAAGGCAAACACCCTACCCATGGTACTGTTTTATAGTGCCTCAATAAAGATAAAAATTTCAGAATAAGTAAAATTACTTTGTTGATCTAAAGAGGTAGTACAGAGGTTAAGACTCTAGCCCCACATGAAGCTGTAACAATGGTTTGAATCCTGGCACTGCACAGGATCCCTTGAGTACAGCCCAGTGAGCCCCAACCTTTATTACTCATAGCACAGAAAGTGTGAACACCAGCATTTTTTTTTTTTTTTTTGGTTTGGCTTTTGGGTCACACCTGGTGACGCTCAGGGGTTACTCCTAGCTATTCGCTCAGAAGTCGCTCCTGGCAGGCACGGGGGATCATATGGGGAACTGGGGGATCGAACCGCGGTCCGTCCTAGATTAGCGCAGGCAAGGCAGGCACCTTACCTCCAGCGCCACCGCCCGGCCCCCACCAGCATATTTTTTATGTTATGTCATGGTATAATATAAGGGCCCAGTACATTCTTCATGATACAAGCAAGAATAGTGATCTATCTATATACATGCCTATATCTCAGATGCTCTCCTTTATAGCTAGCATTTTTATGGCTTTTTCAAATAAAGCAAGATCTGCAGCGGAATCTGAAGGAAAGATGCCTACACATGCAAGTTATTTCTTGTTTTGGGACCACACTCAGCAGTGGTG